>JAOVYV010000053.1:7632365-7646959 GCA_025674545.1 Hassar affinis
TGATGCAGTAAAACAAAAACTATATTTGTGCATACCCTATAGGTACCTGTCACAATCACCTAAAACTTTTCAGGAAGAAGACTTTTAAAAAAATTTGTTGTGCAGTGTAATAGCATGTACACTTTTCTGTTCTGCATATATCATTCGTACTAAAATGTGGACCTCAGTAGTGAAGCTAAGTGGGTAGTACGTTTCCTCCATAAGCACTCCTGTTAATAAGATAGTGAGCTCAAATTACAATGTTAAGTTTCAAAACAAGACAATGTCTCTTTCTGTGTTAAGCACAATATTTCTCTGTGCTGGAATGAATAGAATCAATTTGTAGTAGATGTACTATAATTTCACTAAAATGTTCTATTTATGCTCATACTGTAAAAGAATGGTAAAATATCAGAACCCCATATATTTTCATATGGACTGGTCACAGTGATGCATGAGGTTGTCTTGCGTGTAAGAAAAGCTTTCATTGATCCGTGTACTTGTGTAAGAATTAATCCAGGTTTTAGTTCGTTTGGTTGCTGCTCAGTTGAAAGAGCCTGCTATGAGTCACTGCTGTGGCTTTGTTCTGTACAACAGCGAGATCTTTCCATTCATCTTCAGTAACCTCTTTATCCTGATCAAGATGACAGTGGGGCATGAATACACCCTGGATGAGACACCAGTCAGTGGAACAGTACCATGCCCACACACGTTACCACTATAAAAATAAATTCAATTGAAATACATTTCTGCCTTTTTAAAAGGCTGTCTATAAATACAAGTGAATAATATTTGATTTCAGGGTTTAGGTTTGTCAAGGTGAAGCTGACATCAATATTCTTATTTAATTAATATACAACAATAAAAAAAGAAGTATTGGTACAAGCAAGCAACAAAATGGCAGCAATACTTGACACCAAAAAACTGCACATCACTCACCCATGCAGACTGAGAATCACAATCCAGTCAAACATCAGCAAGCTGACAGCAAAGTTTTATATGCAAAAGTTGACAAACTGTCATGACCAAAATAGAATGGTAAGGATGAAAAGAGAATGAAAAGAGAAGTAGACAGATAGACAGGCAGATGGATAGATAGATAGATAGATAGATAGATAGATAGATAGATAGATAGATGGGTATTTTACTGGAAATAATGTTTCAGAATGCAAATGGTGTAGAATACACATGAGGACATAAGTACATACAGTATCATTAGTGGTCAATAGGTAGAAAGTACCGCATGCACTGCAGTCACTTTTTAGATTTGATTTTACAGCCTTTGCAATGTAAACTGACCTCCTCCCTGAAATGACCTGCATTTAATAGTCAGTAATGTTATGGGAATGATCTACATATATCACCAACCTTGAAAATACAATAGTTTGAATGAAATCATTTATTGAAGCAAAGGATGACCAGATGCATAGGTAATGATGAGGTAATTTCTGGGCTGGTTCAGAGCCAGGGCCTAATCTTTTCTTTATGACAGACAAAGAACCGGCTCTCAGACAGGAAATCTTGTTCCAGAGTGCCACCAATACTTTGCTTGGTCTAGAACCAAGAATCACAGGGCAAGATTATCGTTACCAACAAAACCAACTAAAACTTAGTGTAGTGTCTAGTCTGCATAACCTTAATACAAAGAACGGATGTGGACTCTAAGCTGCGGTGGTCTGTGGAAAGAGATCATGTATTACGCCAAAATGTAGGTCATCATTGTTGCTGTTGTGCTATATTTCTGCATAAATTTGACCTAAATCTAAAAGTATCTCTTTATCTAAAAGTAGATAAAGAGAACTAAGTCAAACAAATGAGACAGAAATATTAGACTTGGTCATTTCTTTGTTATTTTATTATTTATTATTTATTACACCCAATTGTCATCCCATTGATTGAATGACTCTAATATCATCTTCAAATGACCTGCTAATCCTAAAGGTTCACATACTTTTGCCATTCACAGATATGTGATGTTGGATTATTTTTCTTAATAAATACATGCCCAAAGTCTAATATTTTGGTTTCATTGGTTTGAATTGGTTCTCTTTATCTACAATTAGTACTGATGAAGTTTTAGGTCAAATCTATGCAGAAAAAGACAATTTATTTTTGTATTGTTAGCTATGTAGTCTGGAACTGCTGGCTGGCAGTGTCAACTGCACAAACTCACCTGGATGGTAGATTTTTAGCTGATTCTGCAGGAATGCACAGTAAACAAAAACATTTTCAGTATAATCATTTTACAGATCACTTGTCTGCTGTAATATTCACACAGCTTACACTTTTTCTGATGATCTGCTATATTTGAGCACAAAACAAGAAATAAAAACATATTTAATCACTTTATAAATCTAACATTACCATTAATGTTATTTGTAAAGCATTAGATCTGATACTTCATTGTAGACATGTTTAATACTTTTAAGTCAACTTTTTCATCTTTTTTCTCTTTCAAAGTTTTTTGATGACTTTCCTAAAAAATATAGTTAATGGACATTAAGGGATTTAATAATGGGATGTATCTAATGTTAGCTGAGGGGCAAAAAAAGAAATCAAATTCACATAAATCTTGCACATCATACATAATCTATGCAGACATTACCATGTGCACCATTATTTTAGTGTTTTATTTAGAAATTATGTTTGTCTATATAATTCTACAAATGTCGATTTGTCGATAACTGAGATTTTGCTAAACCTGCATTGGGAACATTTTTGCCTGTACAAATAACAGATTTGTATGTGTATTGCCATCTGACTGCAAACATCTTTTCACAAATTTTTGTTTTATTGTGTGCAGTTTGCACAGAAAATCAATGGAAGTGTAGCTAATATTAGTTCAATGCTAACCCAGCTTGAAATTAGCTAGTAGGCCATATCTCACTTTGGTGGTAACTAATAATGCGAGTTTAACAGAAACAGTAGGAATGTTTTCCACAGGCTCTGATAAATATTGCATCACAATCCTTTACCCATTCAGACTTATGATTACATAAAAATCTGAGGTTAAGAGCACAATACAGGTTAAACATACCAGAATATGTACGCACACTAAATCTAAAAAGTAAATGTGTGTGAAAAAAGAGTACATTTATGTGTACAATATGTATATACATTTTGAACATAATGAAAGACAGTCGGTCTGAGAGTTGAAGGGATATTGATGTAGCTTGTAATGAATGCTGTGGAATTTTGGCAGTAACAGAATGCTTGTTAATGCACCTTTTCTCCTTCACCGAAGTATCCTGTCAATATCAGTGCAGTAGCCAAGCATATAGCCAGGGGCAGCTCTCATAGAGCTCACTAATCGCATTCATCTGATTTGTAAGAATACACATTACTGCTATCTTTTTGGAGATTTGCATTGGAACATTTTGTTAATTAGTGCTAGAAATTGGAATATGTAGTTAATTATCTAGGGTGTGTGTGTGTTTTGTCAATGTCCTTGTGAATTGGAGGATTGCAGAGAATATGTTGGTGTCTTGTGTCTTTGAGAGCTTAATAGCTCACAAACAATGCCTGAGGTGTGAAAGTTGTTTTCTTGACCTGCCATGTCCCAGGACTCCTCTATGGTCCAGACACTGGTCTAGGATTGACCTTAAGTAAACCTCGGTGCTGGATGCAGCATGTGAATGAAATGTTTTAGAGAAAACCCTTTCCAAGAACCTTTGTGGAATCCTTTATTTCTATAACTTTTATATCTTCGGTTTTCTTGGGGTTCATCTATTACAGCAGAAGTGATGCATAAAAGTGCACTGTAATTTAGAGCTTCTTTACAACTAAAAGTCTGGACAAAGGTCCCAAACCAAGGTAATGTTTTTGGTACACTGTATACATTTGATCTGGTTAGTTTTGATTTTGTGTTGCAATTTCGTGAGTGGACTAAAAAACTTACAGGATATACCTCCATCATACCGTCATCACCTATGTGGGCTGCATCTCCCTGTACTTAACACTGATTAGTTTGTAGATAAGCATGTGTCTGACAGCGGCATGTTCTCACTTTAGTTCAGGTGGCATTGCTCGACTGTCCTGTCATATCCTTTCTTTCTCATCCTCTCCAAAAATAATATATTGCAAGTTATGGCATTTTGATGCATTTTTATTTCCCTTTTTTTTCTTCTTTGGCTGCCTAACAGGTGATGATAGCCTTCAAATTTCTGTAATCTGTCTGAAAGTCCAAACCATCCAAAAAAGTGTTTTCACACTGAAGCCATAGTTCACCTTGATCCAGACCTCTTTTGTTTGTTCCAAATTTTGGTCTGGACCTTGGTCCGAGGCACCTTTCACACCTGCTATTTTTGTTCGGATCTAACTGAAGTCAAAGTCAAAAGGTCCAGACCAAACGAGGTAGGTGTGAAAGCACCCTTCGAAGAAATCCCTCTGTGTTAAGACAAACATGTAATGACAATGTTATCCTCTGAAACAAGCCTAGAAATAATCCTGGGTTTAGATAAAGTGTAAAATCATCGTCTTCACACTCACACATTGATGGATTCCAGGTCAAGTTCAGATCCAGAACTGTGTTAGTAACTTTCCCAGTGCTGATCTATTCACTGGACCTCCCCCATAGGCAGGGATGGGGTGTGTGTCTGTGTATGTCTGAAGGAATGTATGACAGTGTGAGATTGTATATGTGTGTGTGTGAGAGAGAAAGAGAGAGTGAAGGACATTAAAAATGTCAGCTGGTGAAAATTCCGTATTCTGCACAGAGGTTCACCTGCATGGTTAGAGGATGGGAGTGATGGAGTGTGGGAAATTTACCATCATCTAGCTTTCCTTCATTGAGATAGCTACCCCCTGCCTCTCTTATTTCCTCCAGAATGTAGATTCTGGCTTGTGTTGATCCAGCACTGCAGTTGTCAACCCCCACCCAACGCCCCTGCCCCCTCATTTCTACGCCTAGTAACATATCGAGCACATAGCACTCACTATATACTGTATATTTGTGTGTCTGTCAAACCAGAGGTAAAGTCTAGTGATAAAGCCATAATGTCACCATCGCTTTAACTGCTAATGTCAGTGTTTTTAGTCCATTAACGCTGCTTATCAGATGTGCTGAGATGAGAAGCCATTCTCTTACAGCACTTGTTCAGAAGGTTCAATAGCTGGCCCCGTGGTGATGGACAGGGTGATGGATTATCTATTGACGGTTTTAAACAATGGCTCTGTATAAAAGTGCTCAAACAATGGGCTACGGTAACTTTAAACTGCAGGCAAATGCTTCTCCTTTTCATCACAGCAACTCGAGAACAAAGCATGTGTATGTTCTTTAGGGGTGTAAAACATGGATAGGATCTGGATCTATGTAGTGCTCTAAATATGCAAAAACGGGTTCTTGAATTCGGAAATTCTTGGAACGTTGGAGCTATCTAGCGACCTGGCCTGCATTTCGACCAGTTTTGAGTGGGACCATTGTAATTGAGAATCCACCATCTTTAGAGGGTTTTGCACAACAGTAAACAACAGTAAAACAACAGTAGCGAAGTCAGGGATTACCTGGGCGATTTTGTTCTGACCAAGACTTTGTGATTTTGGGGCAGTCAAGTCGAGTCTTTGGACGAGGCAAGACCAAGTTGACACCAAGACCTGAAGGCAGCTTGAAATAATGGATTAATTTTATTGTTCATTTTTATCATAATTATTTTGAAAGTATGAAAAATGGAGATGTTCTTAGAAGCTTGTTGAATGAACTCCAAACCGACACTAACACTAACCCAGAACTAGCACGTAGTTCATGTTGGTGGAAAAGAGGTATCCAGTAGATCCAGGAAGACCTCAGATGAGACAGGAACACACCCTGAATGGGATGCCAGTTGATCACAGAGCACCATGCACATTCTCATTCACAGTCATTCACACTTAGGGGCAATTTAATGTGGCGGAGGTGAATTAGGTGTGGAATGGCTTTTCACTGTATTGCTTTAAGTGCAAAGTCTCAAAGACTTTCTGTCTCATCTGAAGACTTTTATTGCTAATGTGAAACCATTTGTTGTAATAGTTGGTGTGTAGGTTGAAACATTTACTGATAAAGTTCAACACTTAACAACTAAATTGGGTTTCTTCTTGTTTCTCATGGATGTTAAAACTGTTAAAAGGATTGTAGCATTAACTTTCCAAAGCGGGTCACTATGCAGTGATTACTGAACTGATCGTTTGATGTTAATGCTAACTGTTCTGATGGGATGACACACTCATGAGGGGCTGTTTGTTTGTTGCAGAGCATCTTTGCCCAGTTCCAGTACAGCAGTGAGAAGGTGCTGCCATCGGATGCCCTTCGCAGTGCTCTGGCTAAGACCTTCCAGGATGAGCAGCGCTTCCAGCTGGGCATCATGGATGACGCTGCCGAGTGCTTTGTAAGAACTGTTATCCTGCATTTTTTTTTCATCCCCAGCGACTCTGTTCTGATTCTCTTTTCATTATGTTTTCACCCTTCTCATGCCCTTCTCGTTCAAATTTCCTGTTTCTCTGTTGGATTGCATTCTTATTGATCTGATATTGATCTTGTTCTTCTTGCATGGATATTTGTATAAGCATGCATGCTGGTTTGTGGAGTATAAGCACAGAAAGTAGGCGGGTTGGCAGAGTAGGGAGTCTGGAGTAGATAATAATGTTTAACACAACATTTCAGTTGTGGGGTTTCCTACAATGACAATGACGGTGTCTTCTATCATATCACTCCTTCATTTCTTTTTTAATTCCTGCATTCATTTTAATCCATAATTACAAGATGTAGTTTTGTACACTGTATGTGAGGAGTCTTGTAACAAGCTGTGTCAGAGTAGTCTTCATACCCTCGCCCACTTCACTAATCCCAAACCTGATTATTCAGCCTGTACCTGATTAAGGTATGAGCGTTTGGTTTTTCTAACATTTATGGCCTTAAAGGACACACTGCTAATACATCAATATTGATAATTGCCTTTAGGCAAATAAGCAATTGAGCAGCGAGGCTGAGATTCACATCCACAGAGTTATTCCATCTTAAATAGGCATTTATATGCAGCCGATTTTTTTGTATGTCAGGACTTTGTACACTTCACATTTGAGAACATTTTTTTCCCTGGGCCACAAAAGAAGACGTCATCAGAGTGTTATTTAGTTCAATTAGCAGCTCGCCGGGAGCTCTGCAGCGTGGTGCTGTTTCAGGCTTCGGCTCCATATTTTTAACCTAAGAGCTGTTAAATCTGGTCGCTACTGTGGACTTTATGTGAGTAGCTCATTTATGAGGCAGAGACAGGCACTGGGCCAAGCGGGGACTCATTGTGCTCTGTACCACAGTCGTATGACATTGCCTCCGAGTGTGAAGAAGAGACAGAGGCTGCTCATGAGCAGCACTCTTCCTCTGCTTTAATTTGGTTTTGTGCTCCACACATCTGCGCAGCTGTGAAAGACAGAACTCCATTATTATCTGAGCAGGAAATAACATAAAGGTTGCGTTGAACTACTTGTTGAAGACTAAGAGAAGATGGTGACGTATAGTCTTCCACGTCTCTAGATGAAGGTATAAACTCTCTCTCTTTCTCTCTCTCTCTCTCTCTCTCTCTCTCTCTCTCTGTCTCTCTCTCTCTCTCTCTCTATCTCTCTCTCTGTCTGTCCGTCTTGCTTCTTTCCTTTTTCTTCCATTTCCTCTACTTGCACTTTATCTCTGTCTTCCCCATTGTGTATCCCTGCTCCAGGAACTAGCAGCGTGATCGATTGATTTTAAATTTCTTCAGCCGGGGAATCAAAATGGCTCTTATGAAATATAGATGTGTTCTTTTCTCTTGATCAGATTAACATGAAGTGAGTGCTGACAGTGAAAAATGAATAAACGAAATAGACCGACGTTGCTTACTCGACACACACAGATACACAACTTGCTTTCAGCTTTCAGTATACAGCACACAGCAGCAAAATATCCTAGACATCCCAGACTGCTCAGGCGAACAGAAAGCTCACACGCACAGCTTCACACTAACAGAGGTGAAAAATGTATTTTTTTTTCCTCTGGATAGGAAAACCTGCTCATGCGTATCCACTTCCACATTTCCGACGAGACTAAAGAGGACATCTGCACAGCCAAACACTGCATCCCACACCAGAAGTTTGCTATGACACTGTTTGAACAGGTCTGTTATACAAACACAGTGTGTTTAACTAACAACCCCTTATGATATTTGTTCCGTCAACTCCAGAACTATTGGCACCCTTTGTGTAAATGAAGGAAACTAATATTTTGAGCTTAAAGTCTGCAACGAATGAGTACCGCCCCCCCATTAGAATTTTTCTTCAGTAGTTTATTTATTCTGCAATCAGTAGTTTTTTATCACTTTGACAGTAAAACAGCCAAGGGATGGTGGGTGTTGCATTCATCTGTTTTTTTTCTTTTTTTTTTAAAGTGCAAACGAGATGTTCCAAGTTTTTGGCTTTAAAACAATACATATTTTGTAAAATGTTCATATTTCTCTTTTCATCATTCATAAAACTATTGATCTATCTTGACTAACCCAGATCACCCAGAATTTTATTTAACAAAATGAAATAAAAGAGAATGCGGTTTTCTTGTTTTTAATTTTGAAATGAATGGAAGTGATGCACATGAATTGAAGAATAATAAAAACTTGCAGTTAGTGAAACAAACACTGAAGTACTAGAAAAACTGATACTTTAGCCTATGCAAATTACATGGCAATGCCACCTATGCACCTACGAGCTCCAACTAATAAACAGCATTGAAAATGGCAAAATCATGATACTTGCCTTTCTCAAAGCGGAAACAGCTCTAGAAGCTTCCATAGATCTCTTTATCGACACACTGGTGGATGCAACCAATGATATGCATAGATGGCGCTGATATGTACTTTGCATAGGTGAAGTACCGTTTTTTTTCCAATACGAGTTTTTCTGGTACTTCAATGTAGTTAGTTGTAGTTAGACTCGGTTGGCACTAGAGACAACATGCCTCTATAGCCAACAAGCCCAGAAAATGTATTTTTGAATATTAACAGGGGTTATGGTAAATAAATCGAACTGGAACTGAAATGGACTGAAATTAGTATCACAGATCATGAATGTACAGAAATCAATGCATATTATTGAACTCGGAGGCAGAGTTCAGGATATTTTACAAATTAAAAGAAACGTAAAGATTTTATTGTCTAGGTGTACAGTCGCATCACTGTGAAACCCTTAGAATAGTTTTTGTGCAACCAAACTATCAGAATTCATATAAGGGCACTGTACGAGTATGCTTTGGTTCATACTGTTGTTTAATGATCCATATACAGGGGTTAGACAATGAAACTGAAACACCTGTCATTTTAGTGTGGGAGGTTTCATGGCTATTTGGGTCTGTTTTGGGACTCGTGGTCTTGGGTATTTGTGAAGCCCTTGTAGCAGTTTTACCAAGTTGCTTTTGTGTGAATTTTATTTTATACAATAAAATTTGCCCATTCTTTTGAAGAGTGCCAATAATTCTGGAGCCGGCTCTATATCCCATATATCCTCCCAATAGAATCCTAACAGTGGTCATTTCTCTGCTATAAATCATAGCTTGTCATGTTTTATTTGTTTGTTTCTGCGAGTATGCATGTCTCGTTAATGATTTTTCTTCCGTCTGTCAGTGTGTGTGTAACAGTTGTGGCGCTACATCGGACCCTCTCCCCTTCATTCAGATGGTACACTACATCTCCACCACATCTCTCTGGTAAGTGGTCACACACTATGCAGCACACACACAAACAAACGCACACCAGGTATTTCAGCATGAGCCACACTTCCTTGTTATGGCTTCAATTCAGCTGAGTGGGACTGGCGGCTGTAGAATTGATGGCAGAGGTGTGTGGCAGGAGAGAGTGAGGACGGAGGAAGTGAAGACCAAGCTCCACTCCCAGCATGCCTGCAAAGCTGAAATGGGGCTGTATATCACAGGTTATTAGCCGTCATTGCACATATCAGACCCCTGAGAGCCATTCTGTAGAGCAATGTAAAGGAAGTCTTGGCTAGATGGGATTCCTTCCCAGTCCTGCACACTTACCTACGTAATCACTCACCTACGTAATCACTCACTCGTTTACTACTTTTCATTCATTACACTACTTTTACTGTCCACTCAGTATTATTGTTATTGAGTGTTATTGTTATATAGTGTATTAATTTACCTAGAATTACATACAATTACAAACCACTTCCAGTTTTTCTGACATGTACAGTGCTGTGAAAAAGTTTGCCCCTCCCCAATTTCGTCTATTTTTTCAACATTTTTACTAAAAATGTTTCAGATCATCAAATTCATTTTAATATAAGATAAAGACAACATGAGCAAACACAGCTTTTAAATAACCATTCCATTTATTACAGATAAAGATATGAAAAAGTAATTGCCCTCCTAAACCTAAGAACTGGTTGTGCCATCCTTGACAGTCCTGACTACAATTAACCATGTGCAATAACTTGCAATGAGTCTTTTACATCGCTGTGGAGGAATTTTGGCCCACTCTTCTTCTCAGAATTGTTTTAATTCAGCTATATTGGAGGTTTTTGAGCATTATCTGCTGTTTCAGGTCTTTCCACAGCATCTCAATGGAATTCAAGTCAAGACTTTAACTCCAAAACCTTATTTTGTTTCTTTTGAGCCATTCAGAGGTGGACTTGTTTGTGTGCTTCGGATCACAATGCATAACCCAACTGTGCTTGAGATTTCGGTGGACATCCTCCTTCAGGAATTTCTGATAGAGAGCAGAATTCATGGTTCCAACAATTATGACGAATCCTTCATGTTTTGCAGGAGCAAAGCAGCCCCAGACCATCACACTGCCACCACCATGTTTGACTGTTGGTATGATGTATGATGTTTTTATGGTGGAATGCAGTGTTAGCTCTCCACCCACTGTAACAGGACCCATGTCTTCCAAAACATTCCACCTTTGACTCATCAGTCTACAGAATATTATCCCAAAAGTCCTGTGGGTCATCTAGATGTGTTTTTGGCAAATGAGAATCAAGTCTTTATGTTCTTTTTGGTCCTGGAGTTGTTGATATGCTTTTGGTGAAATTTTGGTAGGCCAGCCACTCCTGGAAAAGTTCAGTACTGTTCCAGGTTTTCTCCATTTGTGGATAAATGGTTCACTGGAGTCCCAGAGCCTTAACAATGGATTCATAACCATTTCCAGACTGGTAGATTTTTGCAACTGCATTCGAATCTCATTAGAACGTGGCATCATGTGCAGCTTTTTGATACCTTCCAGCCTGTTTCACATTGCCAGACAGGTTCTGTTTAAGTGATGTTTAGAACAGTTCTGGCAGTAATCATGCCTGGGTGTGGCTGGTGAAACTGAACCCACTATTCAGTTGAATTTCGTTAACTGGTTGATTTAGTAGCTAAGGGGACAATTAGGTAGGGCTGAACAGCACTTTTCCTTCAATAAATGGAATCACCATTTAAACAGCATTTTGTGTTTACTTAGGTTATCTTTGTCTAATATTAAAAGTAGTCTACATAATGACCTGAAATATTCAAGTGTGACAAATATGCAAAATGTAAATTAATTGGGAAGGGTTCAAATCATTTTTCACAGCACTGTAATTGTTTTTGGTACTCGCCAATTCTAAAATCAGTAACATAATGTATATATATTAATATAATATATTATTATATTTAGTATCCCAGGAGCAACACGATACTTTTTTAAAAAGTTTTGGCTGTTTTGTTACATTGTGGCCAAATGTGTACATGCTAAGACTACTGAGCTCATTCTTTTCAGTACTTACTTTGGATTGTGTAGGGCTGCAGTGGAGAAGAATGGGCTTTGTTTCACTTTGGAAAAGCCGTTCTGTACAGATGTTATGTTGCAATCCATTGTTCTTCGAACTTGTAATAACTCAATTTCCAGTACGGAAAAGTGCAGTGCAACGAAATTCTGAGTCATGAACTCGGCAACGTCCATCTTTCCCGATTTCTCTGGCATAGCGCATCCGATGTCAGAACAATACAACACCATGCACTCACCAGCACACAGATTTCCCCGTGCAGTGTTTTCTACTTGATAAAACTAAATTTTATTTGATATGTAGCTTTTGTATTGTGTATGTTTTTTGTGTACATGTTCTTACACCTAGCCAGCATGACTGTACAGACTAATTAGTGTGCTGCTAACGATGAACTCCTCATGCTGAGTTTTCTGTTGAAAATATTTTATCAGATTACTTGCTTTGTAGGAAGATTGCTGTAGTTCCTCATCTTGATATTGTCTCAGAGCACAGTTTGCAGTCTGCTTTGCTTTGATTGCTGACATTAATCTGCATTAATTCTTTTTGGCAATTAGGTGACATTTTTCTTTTGAATGATTATAGATATGATGCATTGTGCCTTTTGACTTAATATACTTCCTGTTCACACCATGGGTTACTGGCCTCAAGTTGTAGTCCGAGAATGTATCTGAGGCAAGGAAAAAAAGAGAAAGATGCCTGTGTCACAGTGGTATTTATTGCAAAAACTGTGCCGTAAGGTATTCAGGTGATTGTTAGCTCCTGGTGGCTAGGGAGTGAAAGAGAACCTTACTGTTTCACAGGATCTGGAAGATGTTCCACTTCTGCACTTTTTGCTAGTTATAGCTGGTAAAGTGCTAGATAGGATAATATTTGTTAGGTGGTCTGGGAAACCCATTGGATGTTGCTGCCACATATGGAAACACAACTTTTGAAAACATCCAAAAATAGCTAAAATCTTTGTCAATATAGGCAATGGAAACAGAAATCAACAGAATTGATTTTCTGTTTAACTTTAACGGATACATTATTTGTTGATATTTGGCAAAAACTGTATTGAAAATGTTTTTGTTGGGGAAAATAACACATTTACTCATGGATGTAGTGTTGTGACAAGTTGTAAAGGCATGGCAGAGAGCTGTAGTTGGACTAAGGAGGAGATAAAAGAAGTCTTGTTTGTGAAAATCATTTAACACAGAACACTCACATGTTCTGTTAGAGAGCAGAATTCTTTGTTCTATCAATTATGAAAAGTCGTCCAGGTCCTGCAGAAACAAAGCAGCCCCAGAACATCACACTACCTCCATCATGTAGTGGTGGAATGGTGGACTTATGGTGGAATGTGGTGTTGTTGGCTCTCCACCAGATGTAACAGGAACCATGTCTTCCGAAACATTCTATCTTTGACTCATCAGTCTACAGAATATTATCCTAAACATCCTGTGGGCCATGTTTTTTTGGCAAGTCAGAAATGAATCTTTGTTTCGTTTTTGGTCTTGGATGAGATGTTGGTGCAGTTTTGATGAAATTCTGGTAGGCTGGCCACTCCTGGGAAAGTTTACTACTGTTCCAGGTTTTCTCCGTTTGTGTATAATGGCTCTGATTGTGGTTCACTGGAGTCCCAGTGCCTTAACAATGGCTTTATAACCATTTCCAGACTTCCAGACTTTCCAGATTTAATTTTTTTTTGCAAATGTATTTGAATCGCATTAGAAGATGGCATCATGTGCAACATTTTGATACCTTCTAGCCTGTTTCATATTGCCAGGCAGGTTCTGTTTAAGTGATGTTTAGATTCAACAGGTCTGGCACTAATCATGCCTGGGTGTGGCTAGTGAAATAGTCCATTGAATTTGGTTAAATGGTTGATTTAGTAGCTAAGGTTACTTTTTCACATAGCACCAGGCTGAACATTGTCCTTCAATAAATGAAATAATTTAAAAACAGCATTTTGTCTTTACCTGGGTTGCCTGTGTCTATTATTAAATGTAGTTTGAGAGCTGTAGTTGGACTAAGGATGAAATCACTTAACATTCTCACATGTGCCACCATCTCTTTTGGATATTAATAATTGGGCTAATTCGCTGGCACATAGCAATTATTATGCACTGGCCAATATTTAGCAGCTGCCTTCCATCTTGTATTGTGAGATCAGTGGTTATGAACAAGTTAAGAAAGCCAGAGTTATACAGTTTGAGTCATACATGAAATTACAGATGGAAACTCTTTCTGTTGTTTCTGTTGGCAAACCAAAAATTGTTCAACAACAATTTGCTGGAAATAATGTCATCGTGTAACGCTTTTTTTTATAGCCAAGTCAGTTTGTTATAATAGATCTGCTCAGCAGAAAAATCACAAACTTTTTCCCCAAAAATGAATTTCCCCAAATATTCATTTTATTGATTGCAATTTGTGCAAAACGTTGATGGAAAAGTAACTATTCACAAAAACCTCATTTTTAATAAAACTGAGATTTCTGCTCAAAAGATTAGTGGAAAAAAGTTCATTTTTTCATAATTTAATTTGAAAAATTTGAAAAAAATTTATTTCATCAATTTAATTCATTTTTTTTTATTTTGATCATTATAGCTTGTAGGTCATGAAAAGCAGAAATCCAGTATTTCAAATGATTAGAATATTTCTGTTGTGAACAGCCAGCCTTTTCAGCAACGACTTTCTGTGTACTTGTGGAGGGTGTTGATGATCGTCTTCTCCACAACTGTCGAGTCAGCAGTTTTCCTCATGATTATGGTTGCGTGTGCTGAACTAGACCGGGAGATACATGTCATATATACAGTCAAGCCCGAAAGTATTCATACCCCTGGCAAATTTTGACTTAAATTTACTTTTATTCAACCAGCAAT
>JAOVYV010000053.1:7654350-7665724 GCA_025674545.1 Hassar affinis
AGTGGTGTAGTATAGGATATTGTGTGTAGTTGCTGATTGGATTGCGAACAACAGTAACTTAGATGGGAATTGGGGTGAGCCCTATGTTTAACTCTAGGTGTTAGGTGCAGGGTTTATTCCCTGTATTATGCTACCTGACTGCTGTGTGCTTGACCGTTACAGATTGGGCCCAAGTGGAAAGACGTGGTTTCGCGGTGTATAAAGGGCCATTACCAGCCCCTGCTGCTGCTCTATGCTGACCCCCGTGGGACACCTGTGGCATCGCAGGACATGCCCGCTGCTCAGCTGGAGCTGCACCACTGCAGCAAGGCAGGCTATGACAGCGAAGACTCTGGTAGGAGAAGGAAAGACTGAGAAGAGAAAAACAAAGGAAGGCAAACTATGTAAAGGAGGGAATAAAAGATAAAGTAAAAGATGTTTATTGAACAGAAACTTTTTATTTTAAAGAACACAAAGTTTTTATATTCATGTCGGTGTGTCAACAGTGGCTCGCGTGGCTTGATGTACCTCACGTTTATTCAGCTAACAGAAATATTAAATCATGCTATATGTGCTTACACACTTACTGGCCACTTAAATAGGAACATCTCTACCACTGCATGTTTACGCAACTACCCAGTCAGCCAGTTAAATAATTAAATAATTTATTGTTGCAGATATCAAATAAAATAACTGCTTTGCTGTCACCTTAATAGCAAACCTAAATATTTCAAGACATAATGCTTCGTGAAAATGGCATCAAGTGAAAATATGTAGTATAGTGATGATTATTATATGCCATATTATTTGTCGTATTTGCCATATCCCTCAGCCCTACACTGAACTCGGTGTCCTTGTATTTTCAGGCAGGGAGCCGTCCATCTCCAGTGACACACGCACAGACTCTTCCACAGACAGTTACAGTTATAAGCACTCACGCTCACACCACGAGTCCATGGCCTCCCATTTTTCCTCAGATTCTCAGGGAACTGTAGTGTGTAATCAGGACAGCAGCAGCTCACAGAACAGCATGGACTCTGCAGGTACAAGTATGATCTCTCTACACTGCACACACACACACACAAAATTAGAACATTACCTCATACACTTAACCCTCATGTTCTTTTTATTTAGCAATGGCAGTGCCATTTACACGGGCCATCTATTTTGATTTTATGGCATTACAGGCATTACCCAATATATCTTTGCACAGTTTATAGAAATATAAACACAACCTATTCACCTCCTTGTGAATCCTCCTGACAGGAGCTGTAAAAGGTAGAGATTGTAATCACTTTTTATTTTGTTTCACATCAGAATCATTTTATTGCTTCTGTTTCACATTGTTTCTTTCAGATCAAAATAACCTGAACATAATAAAACAATTGCAAAATATGTATTTGTGCCACTTTTAATAATGGATCATTTTGAAGTGAGCATAATATGTTCTTTATCTAGGTGATGTCCTGAAAGAAAAGGCAGCTCCTCAGTCCCAACCGCGGCCATCCTCTGTAGGACGATTGCCCGATTATAAGAAAGTGGGCTCGGGTGCTGGTGGATCCGAAGCCGAGCCACATGCCAGGGACTGGGAGGATGAGAGCACCAGCAGCGAGTCCAAGTCTAGCTCCAGTGGGGGACGCTACAGGCCATGCTGGAGGCCGAGGAGAGAAGCGCTGAACATCGACAGCATCTTCAGCCGTGATAGGCAACAGCCAGGCTCTAGTCCACTCCCTGAGGATGCCAGCCCTCAAACGGCGAATGAATCCTTCCCTGGGATGGGAGCAGATGTTATGGATTCCTCAGAGGCACAGCCCATGGATATAATGGGAGGTGGGTCTAACGTAGGAATGGGGCACCTTCCAGTCCCAGCTGTTCCACGCGGTGTGGCTCAGCCACCAAGGTTAATCCAGAGGATGGAAAGTGGATATGAGAGCAGCGAGAGGAATAGCAGCAGCCCCATCAGCATGGACATGCCTCTCAATGAGAACCTCAGCACCAGCGCCACCAGGTATTAAACTCGTGTTACTGTAGGGCTTTTCAACACTTCAGTACATTGCCTTCAAATTAGCTGCTGTGCAGCTAATTATCTTGGATGTGGGTACAGTTCACAACTGTACACAGCTGAAAAAGCTGTTCGCACCCTCTCTTCTACCTGCTACTTTCTTTCTTCTAGCTGCAAGGCCAAAGTGTTAGAAATGAGTTCATATTGTGCACAGCTATGATTAAACTCAAATTCTGACACTTTCTGATTTCACAATTCTGTGAAAAAAAAATTGACAATTGGACTTATGGTGCACATTTACATTATTTGTTTAGTAATAAAAGAAACAGGGAAACTTCATTTACCCTGTTTCATTATGGTTGCTATGGTGATATGAACAAGTCCTTGAATGTTCAGTGCCAGGCTGTGGGAAAGCAAAACTAAGCTGGCTTTGTATTGTTTTTAAATGAGACATGGGTCATATCAGTGAAAGCATGAATGCAGAAGAATAATAGTGTCTGTTTATATGCACTACAGTGTCAGACTGTGTCATCATTTGTTTCACTCCTGGCTATCCCCTTGTTCTCACCACAGGGAGGCCAGCAGTAAAAGGCAGATGACATCAGGGCCATCCTGGCGAACGGTGCCAAAATCCAAGAGCAGCAGTGCCATCTTGCAAGATGTGAGATCACCCAGCTGCAGCAGCAGCCCTGTAAATCTGGGTAAGCTGCAGCAAATGACAGCATTCACTATTCAGAAGCCTCTATTGAACTGCTTAGAACTCTGAATGTATATGCGTTCATGCATGTATGTGTGTGTGTGTGGGTTGTGTACAGGAGAAGGCCGCAGCGAACTCGATGAGCTACAGGAAGAGGTGGCACGCAGAGCAAGGCAGCAGGAGCTCCAGAGAAAGAAGGAAAAGGAAAGAGAGGCAGCCATGGGCTTCAATCCCAAACCCAGCAAGTTTATGGACCTGGATGAACTCCAACACCAGGGTAAATACCACACAGGACAGGCGACAGACAACTCTTCCTGCCAGTTTCATGCTGTTTTTTTTTTCTTCGTCAAGACACAGATGGGAGACCTTTCCAAGAAAAAAATAGGGCGACACACTTGTATGGTCAACTTCATAACTATTGGCACCTTTCATGAAATTGAGCAAAAGCACCTACACAATACATTTTTGTCTTACGTTCTATATTTGACCTGGGACATGGTATCATTTTATTTTAATACACTAATTTCATCAAAATTCAGTCATCTTAAGTAGTGCATTAGACTGCAAAACACTGGCTACACTCTTAAGCCGCAGTCACACAAGATTTTCATCAGCAAAATGAAATTGTGAGTGAAATGACCTGACATGAGGAGCACATGGAGGAACTACATTTTGGGAGCAAAGGTCCGGGAAACTTTGACACAAATTCGTTTCTTCGACATGAATTTGCTACTGTTCTGTCTGCAGTGACCTGAAGGGGCGGAGCTTTGTATAGCAGTACTGTCGATCAAAAATGGAGTAGCCTTGTGTCAGCATGACATTTTATATAACCCATACCAAACGGATTATAAAATGGTACAGAAACGCGAGGTGCCTGCTGTGCTGACAGTTTCGAGTAGATGCTGTTTACAGTTGGTAAAATAACCAGTTTGCTAGCAACTGAGTAGGCAAGCAAAGTGGATTTCAATAAATGGCAATAAATCTGCAATCTACAAAATTATTTAAATTATTACAAATTTGAATCTTTTCCTTGCTATAGCCTGCCTTCTCTGAAGCGAAAGTAAAGCCATTTTTCCCCTCATTCTCACTGCACTTATCACTAGCCAAGGACAAGATGCTAACTCACTGCAAAGCTGATAACTGCACCAAAATGGATGACTGTGTGCGTCGCCGCCAATCTTCCAGGTCCCACCTTGGCCCTACCTATTTCGCAGAGCGATGCAAACGGCAGATAATCTAGTGTGACTGTGGCTTTACACTTAATATTTGATGAAGAGAGAATAATAGAAGCAGTCCTCCTGCACTCCTCCATGTACAACCTTTTATCATTTTGTTAATCATGTTAATTATGTTTGGAATTATATAGAGAGATCCACCTACGTTCAAATCTTAACCTTTTTTGGCAGGCAACAGTTCGAAGCATTGAATTCATAATATTTCAAGATTTGGCCCCATGAGCTAGGTGCTATATTGTTACATTACATTTCAATTTTAAGAAATGTTCTTGCAAGACAGTGACCTTTGGCCTGTTTAACTGGCTAAATGAATTCTTTTCTCGCTGTCCTACCATACAGCTATTTTATTCATCCGTCTTCAGTGGCCATGAACCCTGTGCATACATTTAACCCCAGTCCACCTGCAAGATTTTTTATTAGGTAGGAGGAAACTCTACAAGCACAGAAACGCTGCATAAGTAATAACCCGAGCTCAGATTTAAACCAGGGACCCTGCAGCCATGAAGCTGCAACACTCTGGCTGTTCTCCTGAAGGGTGCCAATAATTATGTTGTTGTCTGTGTATTTATGCCCTTGTTCTTTTTACTTCCTCTCTCTGTGTTCAGGAGTTGGGGTGCTGTTTGTGTGTTCCCCAAACAAGAGAGGAAGTAAATAAACAGAGCGCAGCAGGAAGAGGGGTAGACACTCCAACTGACTCATGTTCTAAATGTGAACCAAATATTTGCCCAGATGTTCTCCTGTCCTGCGGATTTACGAACAGTTGGAGTTAAGCTAATCCAGCAGCACGACAGGATCATCAAGAGACTGAAGCAGTACTGTACATACCTTAATAAGACAGCTCTTGATCCATTCAGTAGTCCAAACTCTAACCCGGTGTGTTTCTCAGTACGAGTGCATGCATCTGTGTCTCTGTGCAGCTACCTGGGTGCATCTCTACTGGTGATACTTTTGCATCGTTTGTTTCTGCATAAAATGGCAAGGTTTATATGTGTATCAGGAGCTCGCCGGCGTGCAACAGGCAGTGTGCGTGTGCATGCATGTTTTCAGCAGCCTGGCCTTGGTGTGTTAATTGCAGGGAAGGGGTGCAGTTTTAAGCGCTGCTTGGCGGAGGCGGATGCTCTGTTAGAGCAGTCGCTGCGCCTGGAGCAGGCTGGAGACCCAGCCACCGCCCTGGCACTCTTGCGCCACGTTTTGTGTAAGTAATGCTGACTGTGCCCCTGCCCGCTGTGCCTAGTACTAGCACAAAACAAGCCCACCCTCCCCACCACTGCTGCCCCCGGCCCCACAGCTGTCCGCTTGCCTTTGTCTGCCTTCTGCTTTCTCCTCTTTACCCGTCCTCACGTTCGTCCTTTCCTTGTGTTCATCACCTTTTCTCTTTTCTTCATGTTCTACCCAAATCTCTCTCTCTCTCTTTATCTCTGTCTGTCTTTCTGAGCTCCTGTGTTACTCATGCAGGCTCAGCTTTGGTGAATTAGTGCTGCCACTGAAGGTCTGATGCTGTTGAAAGGCGCTTGCTCTCTGAAACCCGGTGTGTAGACAGAAGAGGTTTGCAGAGGATGTTATAAAAATGCTATTCGCCTAGGCTTCTCAGCTTATGATGCAGTAACCATGTGTCTAGTTGCAAATCCATCCTAAAACCTGTTTTCCTATTTTCCACCAGACGAGGTAACTGCATTACAACTATGCCGTCACTTCTTGTTCTGCAAAACGATTGAGCAAAAATTGATATTAATAAGCAGAAATTACAAATTAATGTAACTTTACCAGACTACACGCCTGGCCCCTCACACAGGTACTTGCAAAGCTACACATTCTAATAGACAGAAAAATATTCTTATTACCCGATGCTCACTTTGACCAATGGGTTTTCCATGCCTTCTTTTTTGCATTTTTAAAAAAACATTTTTTTCACGTCTTTCTCCAAATTTTGCTACTATTGCACCATTATACCATTTATTATTATACCAAGTCATGGTTTCATTAATTGTAGCTCTATGGTTATATGATCTTTATTATATAATGAGATATCTTTACTATGTCATCTGAGAACACAATATCTCATAGTAATATCTCAAGTAAGCAGACTTGAGACTTCCTGAAAAGGAGGAGGGTGCATTTCTAAACGAATTCAGGTGCAGTTCGTGTGAAGTGTGATCACAGTGCGAACCAAAGGCATCTAAACGAACCGAACACAGGATGTGATGTTACAAGATGCAACACTAACACGCCCCAAGAGAACAGAGTGCATTGAAAACAAAAATGGTTCAACTCCTTTACCTATTTTATCACCTTTTACTAGTTGGTAAAAAATACCGGTTACCTTTTTATTTTTTTATTTTGGATGATTATAAATTTGTGAGTGTGAATGTTACGCAAACCAGACCTAAAATGTAACGATGTATCATTTTCTTGTTTGGAACTGAATCACAGGTATGAACACACCCTTAAATACAGTATTCACTGTTCTTTTAGTTAGTGCTTCCTGCCACTGAGAAAATTTCATTTAAACAATGAACTATTTAATAATAAAGGTTCACAGGTGCACAGTAGTTCACAAGTTTATAGTAATCTGACATTATGCGAACGAATCTGTAGTGAGGAAGAATATGGCAAAGGCTCTTTGGACTCGTTATCCACACCCAAAGAGGTTTCAATTCTGTTTTCCCCAGTCGGATGTCGATTTCTCTGAGATTCTTATTCCAGGCAGTGGAGAAATAGTGGACTTGCTACCAAATCCTAATCTATAACTTCAACCTAATATTTGTCTTGACCGGATGAATTTGTCCTGAATCTAGACTGGCTTTTCCATCCAGGGTTTTGTCCACAGAAGTGCATGATTAATTAAACGAGAATCATTTTCAGCCAGCCACAACTCTCCACTAAGCTATTTATACCACGCCCCACTCCCAAACTGCTATCCAGGTCAGCAAACACTCCATATCCCTCCCTGTTCTGCTGGGTGCGTGTATGTGTGTGTGTGTGTGTGTGTGTGTGTGTGTGTGTGTATATGTGTGTGTGTTCTGCAGGGAAAGGGAAAAGCCAGGTTGTATAAATATAGCTTTTTTGAAACCCTTGTTCTGTTCTGTCCTGCCTGTCTAACAGTCTAAACCCTGTCAAAGTCATCCAGGTTTTTGGCTTGGAACAGCTTAATCTCTGTCTCTGAGGTGATGATTTCAGTTTGGTGAAAACTGTAGCTGCTTCTTTCGGATAAATGGCCCACTTCTGCTTTGACCTTGTTGTAGTCCATAAGTGGTACTCTCTCCCTTTCTTCCTCTGTCTGTCTGTCTGTCTCTGTCTTTCATTCTGCCTCTTTGTGTGTGTGTCCCTGTCTGTGCATTGCAGTGTGTATTCCAGCTGTGCTCTCGCTTGCTGCGTGTGTATAGTGTATAGTTTTGTGTAATGTGTAGTGTGTCTGTGGTGGTGCTGCTGGCCCAAACCCCTCCTGTCCTTCCTGTACCCTCACCCGCCTCTCTCAGCTCAGATTTGAGAGGGGAATGTCAGCAGCAGTTACACTGAACCAAAGAGCAGCTGGTGTTGACAGCCTTAAATGTACTGAAAATAGCACATTTATGAAAGGCAGAATTAATGATCTCTCAGGCTCAAATAAAGCAAGTTTCAGGGAGCCATAGCAACACCCCCATGCCATTTTCCATGTAACAGCTGCAGACAGGAGAGCAACCAATGCATATTCTCTTAAAGATGCATGAATAACCAACAAGCAGTTTGAAATAAAAAAGGGAGACTAAGAGAGACGGTTCTACAAAGAATCATGACTTAATTCTGCACAACAAATCATAATTGAATTGTGGTCAAGATGTCGTATGAGAATTATGACTTTGGTGGGCTTAGCTGCCATTAATCATGTTGGATAACATTATCAGTTTTTAATTAGTGCATTAAATCATACATTTTAATTGCACATGCAGTTGGATACTTTGGTAGATTTTTGATTTAGTTCTTTATATTGAGTGAGTTTTTATATTATTTAGTATTTAGAAGATACATGTAATTATTGACACAAATTGTTACCAGATTTACTTTATATCTGTGAATGAATCTTTATAGTTTTACTTCAAGAGGAAGCTGTTTGGTGTGAGTAGTCCAGAAGCTCTTGGTTAGATTAGTGACATCATAAACTCCAATATGTGCCAGGATATTTTTCCGCAAATCCTGGATATATCTACCAGGAGGATACGGCTACATCCACACTAATATGTTTTAGTTTCAAAACGCATTACTTTTGCGATGTTTACACGTGGCATCCATACTACTCTGGAGTTTTCAAGCACCTAAAATGGAGACTTTTGGAAATGATGCTGACCCGGTTTTAGTTTGAAAACTCCAGGGTTGTGTGTTAGTCTGGACGGACGATAAATGGAGTCGATAAATCGTTTTGGAAAGGATGACACCTCCTGACTGGGTTTCAGTCACAGGGTATCCTTCCCTGATTCGTCACACTCCTATCACGTGACCATTTTCAGGAAGAAAACAGATGCCATCAGCCTCAAATACAGATGCTGAATGCAACATGGATAATGAATTACAAGCCTTGCTGACCCTGTGATCTTTGCTAGCAGCTGTCATGCAGTTCAGTTCTGCATAGTATTCGCATGCCCAATGCATGTAAATGGTCATGTGATATGTGTTTTCAGGCATCTTAGTATGGACATAGATTTTCTGA
Source organism: Hassar affinis (assembly GCA_025674545.1). Lineage (NCBI taxonomy): Eukaryota > Metazoa > Chordata > Actinopteri > Siluriformes > Doradidae > Hassar > Hassar affinis. The sequence continues at coordinate 7,662,945 of JAOVYV010000053.1, forward strand.
TATGGAGCGGAAAAACACTGTTTTGAAATTAAAACATTTGGATGTGTGGATGTAGCCTAAGACTAGACTGTTTCCTTCAACTGGTTGTAGGAACACTGGTCAAGCCTCAGTACTGTTCACTCTATAGTGAGAGGCTTCACAAACTGTTATTTTTTTTAGGAATGGCAGTCATTCAGAAATCAGTGTATTGCAGAAAAAGTTTGTAAATGATGAAATGCTAAAATGAAAATTTCCCCCAAAATTGGCCAAATAATTATGACAAATTTGTAGTATTGAGCAAAGTAATTGAGCAGAATAATTCCGATGATCTTTTTAGCCAATATCATGCAGCTTTACTGAAAAGAAAAAGAGAACATTTTGCTAGGATTTTGGTTATTACTGGTTTCTCTCCTGTCGGGGCATCAGGACAGCCTTGTGCTTCTCCGTACCTTGTTTAACCTTACTCATATGGGACGGGTATGTTCAGTGAGCAAAACCCTGCACAAGATTCTTACATGAGAGTTCTTCTTATAGGAGATAAAATAGACATTCTGCATTTTCAATGGGTTTGTTATGAATTTAAGGATGTTGTGATAAAAAAAGTGTGCAAAGCTTTGCCTATTGAACACAGCCTAGGCCACAGTCTTGGGTGAAAGGTGGGCAATTTCCCCTCACCTCCTCTTCTTTATTTAAAACTCACTACTGTCGTTTTTATAACAAAGAAATGGTCTGCATGTGGGCCCCTCATAACTCAGCTCTTCCTTTTCTTTTTTCTGTTCTGCATTTATTTTCTCTTTCCTTTCTTCTTCTTCTTCTTCTGCTACTACTACCGTTTCTTCTTCTTCTTTTCTTCTTCTCCTTCTTTTCTTCTTCTTCTGCTTTATTTCCTTTCTTCTTCCCTTTTTTTGTTGTTGTTTTTGTTTCCTTTTCTACATTTGTAGCTAAATTAAGATTTTCCATGCATGAGGGCAGTGCTAACACTCATAGCAGGACTATGGCTGCTGACGCCAAGCTGCAAAAATGCATGAGGAGAGCTCGAGGCCTACAACAGCGCATTCAGCAGCAGCAGCAACAGCAAGATCAGCCGCAGGAGCCCGGCCATCCACAGGGGCCTCGCAGGTACCTCCACTGTCTCCTCCCCGTGTCTGTCAGGCTTATTGCCTGTCCAAAAATACTCAGCCTGCTCTCTTCTGTCTGTCTGTCTGTGTTTTCTCCTGAGAAACAGCTCACCAAAGGTTTTCAGACCAAAAGAAAGATGATGTGTTCTTATATTAGCTTGCCCTCTAGATTGTGTGGTGATATGTTGCTTGTGTCTCGACCGTATTACAGTGACACAGAACTTATTTCTGGAAGTTGATATTTTATGCATTTAATATTAGGCTGTTTAATCTAGTAGTTCTACAAAAATGTAAAAAAAAACAGCTACACTTTCAGTTCATGAAGATTAAAAAAACAGTAGATGAGAGATATAAATCTGGAATGGACTGTGCAGTTGTGCAGGTGCTTTGAGCTCTCTGATATTAACTCATATCGCTGGAAGCCCCGCCCCTTCACTATCTCCCATTAGTATTTTCAACTGGTGTTCTCATCTTGACTCAGTTTTTCTACTTGAAAGTGGTGCTGATGAAGGAAAATGTTCTGGAGTTTCTTAATATGAATTAAAAGTCATAAATAAAGGTTTCACCTAGTTAACATTAAAGAAATATATAGTTATGTTCAGTTCAGAATGTTTTGTGTTTTTAAAAGTAAAGTAATTCAAAGTTAACATTTAATATTTATTAAGTATAATCAATTATTTAGACCTATTTTGCATATTATTATTTAAAACTGTCATATTCTTATAAAATTAATGTTATTTTTATTAGACTTCATCAGCATGGACAGACTCCTTAGACCTATACTGCAGCCAGCCACAAGGGGGCGATAGAGTGTTGGTTGTTATTATGAGTCATCATTATTGTGCATGTGGATAAAAATAAAATGAAAAGGTACACGAGAGCTGTGGTATGCAAAAGAGCTATTGTATGTGAGAGCTACCTCATTCTTGCATGAGGTTATGGCACAAGCTGCATTCTCTTTGTAAAAGACGGGAAGTTTCAGCTTCACCTATTCTAGGCTACATTTACACTTTCAGCATTTAGCAGATGTTCTTATTCAGAGCGACTTACAAAGGTGCTTGGTCATTACTTTGGAATATCCAAAGCTAGAGCTGGTAGACCCGAATTCAAGGTATTTTGAGCTACGACCCTGCTAGAAATGAGCCATGCAGTACCGAATACAAACAGTTACAAGCAGAACAAGTCCTATAACCTGAAAGTACTCTGCAAACTATGCAAAAGCAGTGTAGAACAAGACATATTCAACACAATAACTGCTGTAAATCCAGTAAGAGTGTTGAGTTAGTGCTCATTCAAGTGATCTCGAAAGAGGCGGGTCTTCAGTTGGCGTTTGAAGACAGTGAGTGACTCCACTGTTCGGACACTCAGGGGAAGTTCATTCCTTCATTCCACCACCTTGTTGCCAGGACAGAGAAAAGTCTGGATGCTTGCCTCCCATGGGTCCTAGATGAAGGTTGGTCAAGTCAAGCCATAATTGAGGCACACAGGGCTCTGGGTACACATCTGGCTTTGACAGTTGCCATCAGGTAGGGAGGAGGTGGACCTTTTTTGGCTTTGTAGGCCAGCATCAGGGTTTTATATCTGATGTGAGCTGCTACAGGAAGCTAGTGAAGGGTGCGCAGCAGTGGTGTGACATGGCTGAACTTGGGAAGGTTGAATACAAGTCGAGCTGCAGCATTCTGG
>JAOVYV010000053.1:7700145-7718205 GCA_025674545.1 Hassar affinis
CAGTTATTTCACCTTTTTTTGTTAAGTACATAACTCCACATGTTCATTCATAGTTTTGATGCCTTCAGTGAGAATCTCCTTTGATGCCTTCAGTGAGAATACATATAAAATATGTAATATGTAATATATTACATTATATTTATATTCAAAACATGTTTATTCTTGGAGTGTTTAACATTTGTTTCACATTCAGTACCTCACTGAGTATGCCCTGAGCTGATCTCTTATTAAGATGATTGCTTTTCTGGTCATGCGCAGAAACCAGTGAATGCCACCCGAGGAGTGGGTAAATTTTCTGTGCTACTTGCACATTTACAATAACCTAATACTTTATTTTTACAGTTTAGAAGATATCTGAGAGGAAACAGTATAGTTATAATTACATTCCAGCTGTGACCCCTGACCTGGCTTGCAGATGTTGCATAACGCTGGCAAATTTGTGTGATTTACTAAAAAAAATCACAAGAAATTAAGAAAAAATTTATTCCTGTTTTTTTTTTTACAGTGTAACTCTAAATGACATCAATTATGCACTTGTATTTATTTTATTTTGATTGTTTGCATGATTGAAGTCACACTTCTATAGTGACAGAAAATAAATGTCATGGAGAATGTCATCTAAAGATAGATGTCATCTAAAGATAGCCAGAGCTGATTTAGCAAATGTGGTAGAGGTTTGACATTTCAAATGTAAATAAGAATGCCATGGCGAACTATAACTTTATTTCTTGTCTTTCTCTCTGAAGGCTGTGAGGTGTACGCATTTTGTGGTGCTCTCTTTGGGATGTGCTCTATGATCACGCTAATGATCATTGCTGTGGATAGATATTTTGTTATCACTCGCCCTCTGGCCTCCATCGGCAAGATGTCACACAAGCGTGCCCTTATTGTCCTCGTCCTAGCCTGGTTGTACACCTTATTCTGGAGCCTTCCTCCCTTTTTTGGATGGAGTGAGTGGACATCATGTCTCTTTCTCTCTCAATCACGCACACAAAATTGCTTTAACTATATTTTTTCCTCTCCTAGGTGCCTATGTCCCTGAGGGCTTGATGACCTCCTGCACATGGGACTATATGACGTTTACCCCGTCTGTTCGCGCCTACACAATGCTGCTCTTTGTTTGTGTCTTCTTTATCCCTCTGTTCGTCATTATGTACTGCTACTTCTGCATCTTCCGTGCTATTCGCAACACCACCAGGTTGGTTCTGTTTTTTCTATCAGCCAACATGAATTATCCAGATTGAGGATCCAATGACTAACTATCACCACCGGCTTGCTCATTAGGGATAGCTGTTGGGGACAAGGCCTATAGGCCATGTCCAGATTTTTTGTCTTTGTAAAGCTGCTTTGAGGCAATGTCCATTGTTAAAAGCGCTTTAGAAATAAAAAATAAAAATTGAATTGAACTAACAAACACCTAAACTCAAAAATCTTACTGTTAAATGGTTAAAAGTATGCCTCCTCAAGGTCAGATTCTGATGATATAAATATCCTTTTCATCAGCTTTGTTAATGCAAATTTTTTTCCCCAGTTTTCTCCCTAATTTAGTTGTCTCCAATTCCCATCCATCAGTACTTCCCCCCATGTCACACAATGAGCTGCCAGTCAGGAAGGGCGAAGCCATCACGTGCTTTCTCTGAAAAACGTGACGCAAGCTGCCGCTTCTTTTTGAACTGCTGCTCATGCAACTTTCGGGAGCAGTGCAATGTACATGGAGGAAAGCGCTTCCGCCCACCTTTTGTATGCATGAGCTCACAGACGCCCGTGACTGGACAGTGACGCTCTGATTGACATGGGGGGGAGAATGTATGTTGCCCCTCCCACCCTGAGAGCATGCCCAATTTTGCTCTCTGAGCTCCCAGCTATGGGTAGCTTGTCAAGTATTTCTGTAAAAGTCAGTGCTACAAATAAGCTCACAGTGATTTTACAGATCACTTCAACTATTTTACTTGTATCTATTTAACTATCTAACTTGTGTCCCAAATTTATTTACAAGATAAACAAAATTGTTTTGCTTGTTTTGGGGCATTGTTTTTACTATTGTGAAAACCTTGTGAAGTACTAAATAAATACAGTACCTTGCAAGCGTATTCCACATTTTTTAGTATTATCGCTTGAAACTGCAAATTGGTCAGTATTGAAAAAGAAAGCCACATTAAATCCCATTTAGTGTTTACAAAGAGGCTATCTTAGACACATGAAACACTTAGAAACATGGCAAAACATTCTCTCCATTTGGACACAAACAGTACTCTGCTTATTATCCAGAGAAGATCATCCTCACAGTGAAGCATGGTGGTGGTAGCATCATGTCGTGGGGACTGATTTTTTTATCAGCACAGACTGGGAAACTCGATTGCAAGATGGATGGAGGCAAAAATAGGAAAAGGTTCACTTTGAAATTGGACAACTGTAAGCATACTGTTCTCCATAAAGACTCCAGAGTAAGCCCAGGTTTTACTCTGATTGAAAAATCAGCTTGAGCAATTCACTAAAAAGAATGGGCAAGCATATCAGGATCCAGATGTGCAAAGCTGATAGTTGTATGCCAGAAGACGTGTAGCTTTAGTCCTTTACAAGGGCAGTTGTATGAAGAGGATGAACCGACAAAAGTCTACTCTTATTTCGACTTTGTGATACAATGAGAGAAAAAAATGCACTTAAAAAATTGATTTACAGTATGTTGCATATAAGCTGGTAAAATTCCAGTTAAGTCCATATCAGTTACAGGTTCAAAAGATGGGGAATACATATGAAAGGCACTGTATTAAACCATGTATTATTTTATGCCATTAGGAAATTTGTAAATCTTATTACAATGATTGCATCAGCATTGTTGATACAGTTTGTGTATTGAATTGAATATCTGTGTTATAGTGCTGTGGGAAAAATAAGTGAGGAAGGAAGAGTCACCAAAGACTCAATTAGAAAGTTCCATCGCTTGAAGAGTGAATGGAAGATGGCAAAGGTGGCTCTTATAGTCATTCTGATGTACGTGATCTCCTGGTCTCCATATTCCTGTGCAGCCCTGACAGCATTTGCAGGGTGAGAAGCAACATTTATCTGTCATCTACTGCTTTACAAAAAATATAATTAGGACACAAGTTTGTACTTTGTACATTCTGGGGATAGCCACATTCATTTACTGAATGATAGTTCTTTTAGGTTTCACTAAATTTTGGAATATAAATATTTTAAACAAGATAGACATAATCCCAGCAATGAAGAGTTTTTATTCACACAGCTGTCAGATGTACAGTCTTTAGAGGCATAAACTACTTCTGTGAAATAAAAATCTCTAGGGTGTCCATGTGCAAAATCCAAATGGGCACAGAACTTAATGTGATTAGGGTCCAACGCAAACAGACAAGCATATAAAACAGCTCAGTAACTGAGGCTGTGGACAGGTTGACCGTGAGTCATGTGACAGAGTCTGCTGTCCTTCAGCTGACATGAAGGTTAACTTGAAATCATATCTTAAAGTAAAACTTGGAAATAGAACAGGAACTGCACAAAATAACAAAAAATGACTCTATAAATGTGAAATTTGTTGCAGTTTTCACAATGCTGAAGCTGTTTCAGTACACATTATGTAATATTACTCTCTGATTATAGGTAGACTCTCTGCAAATAAAGAGGCTAAGAATGGCCCAGATGGTGCATCCCTGAGAAATCCTTGTTTTCAATTACAATAAGGCTTCTAAAGCTTAACATACCACAAATACCATAATCCTTTTCTATAACCAGCTTCTCAGGAGCACACCAAAGTAACACAAAGTGCTTGAAAGAATTTGAAAGCATTTCTAGATAAAAAAACAACAGTTATTTGCAGTTAAAATATCAGAACTATGTGTGTTGTGAGTGCAGATAAAAGATTTTGTTTTAAAAAAAATAAAAAACATTCTCTGACCATTTGGCAGAAAGCATACTCTGCTTATTACACTGAGAACACCATCCTCACAGTGAAGCATGGTGGTGGAAGCATAGTGTTGTGGGGAATTCTTTTTTATCAGCACAGACTGGGAAACTTGAGTGCAAGATGGATAGAGCCAAATGCAGCGCAAAAAATAGAAAAAGGTTCACTTTGAAATAGGCCATAAGCATACTGCTCATAAGGACTCAAATCATTCAAAGCCCAGGTCTTACTCTGGCTGAGAAATTGTGGAAAGGCTTGTGGAAAAATGCATTCCCCCCAATGTTCTACTGTAACCAGTGGATTTATATTGTTGTATATTTATCAGTTATATATATCATGTGTGATTTCAGTTTTCTTATAGCATACATTGCATAGGAGTGTTTCTGTCTTAGTGTGTTGTTAAAAATTTCCTTAATAGTCTTTGCTGTGATGAGTTGTTGTCTTTCTCTTGGCAGTGTTTTAATGTTTGGCATGCTATACAGTGAGGGACAGCTTTGCCTCTTATCAGAAACATATGTGTCAGTCTGGTGTGGCTGATGTGGCACCATGTGTACAACATCTGATCCTTGTGGTTTTTTATGTTCCACTCAGTTTGCCATTTGCTCTTGAATTTGGTGAGATTGGATCATTTGCTATCGGTATTGCTGCTGTTCTTTTCACTACTCGATCTGCTCTCACGTTTCCTGGAGTCTGTGGTGTCCTGGTATCCAATAGAAGATGATATCATAATTGGATATGTGTTCAGGTTCATTGCACATTTTCTCTTTTGGGAGATGTCCATGACTATCCTTTTGAGGTTCCTGGGTGGAATGTCACTGTTATGTATTTGAATTATGGCATCTAGCATTATGTCCAGTTCTTTTAGGTATGGATGTGTTCATATATGGGCAGGGGATCTTCTGAGCACTCTCAGTGCAAGTCATATTCCCTGGTGGTGAATGGTTATTGGATATACAAGCTCCTGGCTGATCAGTAGATAATGCTCCCATAGTCAAGTCTAGGTCTTTCTTCATTAGGATTCTTCATGTGTGGGATGAAGGATAATTTACTGTCTAGGGTCAGTCCTAGAAGCCATGTTTTCTTTGTGACCTTGATGAGGTCTAAGCTTCGGTGTAATTTTGGTGCAGGATGTAGTGTTCAGAGCAGATATTTTGGTCTTTGAGAATTTGAATCAGCTGAGAACGGATCACGTGTAGATCTTATTTATGCTTAATTCCTTGCTTGAGGGTTACCCATTTTTGGTTGCATACTAGAAAAAGATATCCTTTGATCCTGTCTTTGAAGTGTTTACTAACAAGTTGGAGATTGTAGTCAACCCCTCAACCTCAAGCCCATTTTAGGTACGTCTTTTAGAATTCCATACTTTCATGTTGTGTTGTAAGCCTTTTCAAGATCAAAGAACATGACTATGACACGTTCCTTCTTTATAAAGGTATATCCAATGAAGGACTCCAACATTGTTTCAGTAAGATAGTGTGATGGATTTTGTTGCCATGCTCTTTAAGTGTACTGGTAGTTTTCTTGGTGATTTTCATTCTTTGACTTCTTTCTCTCCAGTCCAGGTTGTGCATATGTTTGAGGCTACATTGTATGAACCTCCACAGTTTCAGTTTTTGGCAGGGAAGATCAGATCATATTACTGTGGTACTTAGCTGTCAATTTTTCCAATTTTCTGGCATTTGAAGCACCTTTTCAGTTTAGGAATGTACAAGTCATTGGTTACTTTTTGGTCCTGTCATATCCTGCTGTGATATTGGTTGGTGATGTGTGTAGGTTAGGATGTGTGTTCGCCGGCTGATCTGTTTTTTAATCTTTATCCATTTAACCTCTGTTATGTCTTGGGGTGCCAGTTATTGAGCTGCTTCTCTTCAGCTGGGACTGAGGATTCAGTCAAGATAGAAGGAATCATGGAAAGCTCTAAGATGAAGAAAGATTTCACCTTCCACGAAGATGACCCAGAGCACAAATCCAAATTAGTAAAGCTGATGCACTAAGTTGTTAGACTTTATCCAAAAAGACAGAGTGCTGTTTTTAACCTTTTGCATCATCATTTGGTCTAACTATTTTTTTTTGTGATTTTGACTTCTCTGACTTAATAAACTCTGCACTTGGAGCCGACCATTTTATATTCTGTCTAAGAATGTAAATACATTTAAAAAGTTCAGGTCTTAGGAAACAAATATTAGAATTTTGCTGTCATCATTAATACTAAATGAATTGAATCTACTAGGCCACTAATGCAGTTGGGAATAATGAATGTAAAATGTTTAATAATGTCTTGACCTTCCAGGACTTTTAATCAGGTCCAGAATTACATTCCACTCTGTTACTGACAGTTACTGAATAATTCATAGTGGGTACTGAGTCATGTTCTTTAATATGAATAACATTATTACATTATGACTGACCCCATGGGGGGCATATGTATTCATATGTAATTTTGACTTTAAGATGATAGCACTTCTAAAGAAATCATTTTATAAAAGATAACTAAAGTTAGTTACCTAAATCTTTAATGTAATGTTAACCTTAAAGGGGACATGATGTGGAAAACTTTCGAAGTGGACTGTTATCTTTCCAGTTTGTAAGAGCTATTTTTAATGGCATATTTATTTGTAATATTTGCTGCACAACCCATTTCAACCCATTTTTTAATTGTGTTCTGAGAGGGCACAGCACCGTGACGAGGAATGTTGAACTTAATTAGAAATAGCCGTTGAGTAGCAATTACAGTGTCTCCATGTTTTAAAAATGTTTTAACAATGAGCGCATGACCACTGACCAATAACCACAGCTCCATGTGGCATCAGTGAGCTACTGTTACCCCCACCAGTCACTACTCTAATCAAAGTAGCATCTGAGAAATAAGCATATGAAAATCATCAGATCTCTCTGGCTCACACTGTTTTCTCTCATTGAAAACTTTTAGGCTTTGTGTATATTATTTTGCTACCACTGTCAGGTAGAACACACATGCACATCTGTGCTTTTATTCATTTTTTCACCTCTGTTGTGTTGAAGATTTTGTACAACATTCACTTGTTCAAATTCTCTCCACATAGTTACGCTGACTTGCTCACCCCGTACATGAATTCTGTTCCTGCTGTGATTGCCAAGGCTTCAGCTATCCACAACCCCATCATTTATGCCATCACACATCCCAAATACAGGTACTGCTTAAGACTGAAGCATCTATAGGTTTTATTGTGTTCATGGGGCAAATGACTGCCTGCTGACAGCTGTAATCTTGTCACACTCATGTTAGCAAGGACCAAACCTTGGCTCTTTATGATTCTCTTTGGGTTACTGGAAAGGTTTAATTAATAAATACCAACTAGAAAAAAAATGAATAATTGTAATCTTGGCATGCAATTTAAATAGGCTCTGCATGTATAAAAAATTACACAATGTTTACAGACTAGAAAAGACCCACTTTTTGGTGCAATAGCAAAGCGTTCACCCTATCATTTGGAGATTGTTAGTTTGAGTCCAGGCGATGCTGTAGCTGCCCATGGCCATGCTCTCAGGGTAGGAAGGGCCACCACTCAATTCGAGTGATTCTGGCCAATAACTGGTGTCTCTGACCTCATGTTTTCCTTTGAGTGTATAGAAAGAGGTGGCAGTTGACGTCACGTGTCTCGGAGGAAAGTGGGTGGGAATTGGACAGATGTATTATAATTGTCCATAAACTATGGGATAAAAATCTGCCTTTTTTTTTTTTAAGAATAATCAACTTCTAGATGGTAACAACAGCTCTGCTTTGTCTTTGCATAACCGAAGTGATGCAATTTTAAAGAATAGGATCATACTACATATATTTTTATTTAAGTCTTTAGAGTACATGCATAAATATTTCAAAACTTTGGATTTTTTTAAAGTACAGAATATAAATGCACATTTATTATTATATTAATATTATATTAATAACAAGTTTTGATACGAAAATATATTGCCCACATGTCTTGTCCATCTATAGAAGGCTATAGCACAGATAGATCAAAGTCAAGATATCTGAAAATGCAATATTGTGAGTCAAAATTATAATCCCTATTACTGTTTTAGTAATAAATATTTTTAACAAACCAATATTTATGGCATATTTGTAATCTGCCTCTCATTATTATAGTTTCTGTGGTCTTGAAAAAAAATGTCTTATAATTATGTTCATCCACAATATGCTGTTGTGTCCTTTTCTTTTCAGTTTTCTTCCTCTCTACTCTTTTTCCTGTGTTTTTTCAGATCTGCTTTAGCAAGGTATATTCCATGTATGGGTGTGCTACTGTGCGTTCCTCCTGGAGAACACTTGACTAGCAGCAGTTTTGTGTCCACTCGCCGCTCCACTGTGACCAGCCAGGTTTCAGATACTGGCAGCAATGTGCGCCAAGCCAGCAGGACACTCCTGTCCTCAGGGTCCGACACCGAGTCTGTATGAACACACCTTTACCCATCCATCACTGAGTACTTGTTTAGTCAGTGTGAGACTGAGATCATCACAGCCACTCTGTTTCTCTGTATCTATCTCAGGCTTTGACAGACACGGAGGTGGATGTGGCGAGCGCTCTTTCCCGTCAGGTGTCATACGAGGGCTGTAAAGAGCTGTCCGACTTTAAGCACTGCAGTTCTCTAAAGGTGAAAGTGAGGGGTCGAGATTCAGGCAGCTTCAACAAAAGTCCCGTGGATACAGGTGTAAACCTCACTAGCTATGCTTACGTCAGTGTAAGTCCATGTTATCATTTGTGCACTTATTTGTGATAAGCTCAGTTCATCTGGATCTTGTGTATTAGCTGGAACATAGTGTAACATCTGCCACATGAACTAGGGTTGGCTGGTTCTGGTGGGTTTGTGTGTTATCTCCTAGCATGCATCACACGTAGGGCTCTGTTTTGTGCCTGTGTCACTCCCTCCCATTTTCCCTTTGTCCTTAGTCTCCCATAATTGTAGCTTCATTGTAAATCTCAGATGCTTGGATCTCATGCTGCATTTATAACATGTTGGAACTCAAGTGGATTTCAAGGGCTTCAGGCTTAAGGAGGGATGGCATACTCTGTCTTCCCTATCAATCACAGTGACACTAACCAATCACGGCATGTGAGCTTGTGATGCATAAGTGGGCGGATCGGATAGCACTTTCCTCCATGTGGGTTGCTCCACCCCCTCACATTGCATAAGCAGTGTTTCAGAAAGATGCATAAGATAACCTTTGCCCTTCTGGGTTGCTAGACCTAACTGGCGGGTGAGAATTGGTCATGACTAAGTTTAGGGAGAATCTTGGGGGGAAAAAAAGAAAAAGAATGTTTTAAATAGAATCTTGCAGAATGCAAATTAACATTTAAATGATCAAAGTGATCACCAGGGATTTCAAATATTGCTGTTATTTCTCACTTTTCACTATGAGCGCTGCAATGCTCAAGACAAAAATCGTACTGTCTGAATAGGAAAGTTGGAGAGCCATGCAAATAGATTTTTCCTACTGGGAAGTCAAAATCATCCCGGGTTCTTACTTTGTCATGAACACAGCATCGCTGATTTACAACAGTAATGTGCCCCAAGACATTATTATGGCATCATATATTGTAGACAACTTCATCTTGGTTCTGCTGTGTGTATATTCCAGGTTAATTTGAGGGCTAGAAAAGCACACACCAAGAGGCCCTCATCTAATTCATACAAATTTTAACTCATTTTGATTGACTACATTTTCTATTATTTTCTATGGACTATTCCTGTCCCCTTATTTACTTAGAAAAAACAGCACTCTTAGTATAATGCAGTTACGCATTCGTAATTGCATTATTTTAGACCACAATATTGATCTCTTTCTGCCCCAGTAAATTGTGAAGGGAATGTAATTTGGTCAGATCACCAAGTTGTCTGAAAGAGCAGCTTGATTTTGGTCACGTGCTGTAGATCGCCGTGTGGGTCAGTCAGAACTGAGCGATTAAGGCAGGGTGTATAATGCTCTTTCTCTAATCTATTGCTCTTTGAGCTAATCCCCAGAAACAGCCTCATATCCGCAAGACTTGTGTCAGATGAAATGTGACTAATGTGTCCACTAAGTGGCACTCTTCTCAGACATGCCACGTTTACTATCACCTGATAAAAGCCCCGTGGCAAACAGGCTGAGCAGAGATTATGACAGATGGTTGGGTTGAAATACATGCATAATAACTTATCATTAAATAAATACATTATAAAGCATTCATTACATAGTTATAATTGTTTATAAAGAAGCTTTAGGTTTTATAGTAGAGTTTATAAATGCATACCGGTAACAGAATTATAATAGTGTTTGAAACTCTATATATGACCAGTAGCAAAAGGTGCATACTGAGATCTAGACTGATTTTCTTTACTGAGTAGACATTATTAACACCTTTATACATTACATATATTACCAAACCTACACTTCAGTAGCATAAAAAAATTTAACATTTCTATCAGAAGATTATCAGATGTTTTTGTTTGATTATCTATCTAAAATAAAAAAGAATTAACCATCTAAAATACACAAGTGGGGCTGTGTTTGTTTGGTATTAGTTAGATAATGTGTTATAACACTACTTATATACTTATTTATACTGCAAAATGCAAGTTTAATGCATTTTCATAAATAAGTAAGATAAGGTTTATTGATTCCTTTATGCTCACTGTAGAAGTACAGGGTGAGCCAGAGAGACCCAAAGATTTTTTAAATAAAATAACATGAAAATTAATCATAACATTTATTTCAAAACACAACCACTACAATAACCTTTCAATGTTTTTTTTGTTTTTTTGTGAAATTCACTGCATGCAACTCTATTGTTCGGAGCAAGCCTGCAGATACCATAATAATCACCATAATAATGATAATAATGCCAAAAATCATATTTCAGTGCCAGCAGATATGATGTTATAATGCATTATAACAATATAACGTCATGAATGTGTTCATAGTTTATTATAGATGTGATCTGGACTGAAAGTGTTATCAAGCAGTATTTCAGTAGCATGAAAACATATATGCTGCATGTAAGGAATAGTAAGTGTAAGCAGTTACTGAAGCAGATTATTCTGGGGTGTGGCTTTACAGCACGTGTTGGACAAGGACGACATCTCCATGACTGAGTCTGTCCAATCCAATCATCTGCTCTCCACTGTAAGTGCAAAGCCTTTGATTTAGTGACTGCACTTAAATTCACTGAAATTTGTTCAGTGTTCAGCAATGCAGTAATAAAAATCAACTTTATTCCCAGAGCCTGAAACAGCTTTCCTGATCATTTCTAATGTTGAGAGTTTTAAAGAAAATCTAAGCCTTTGTTAATTCACCCAAGCATATTTCATTCGATCACTATAATGCTTCACTGAGTAAATCAACTCTTGTGTATTTATAAGGGTTATATTATACATACTGTATATAGCTAAATATATGATTATATAATAAATGTACAATGAAGGAATAAATCAGTAGAGTGATAAGATTTGTGATAAAATGCTCAGGTATGGCTTGAGGCTCAGACAGTTAACTGGTTTAGCCTTTACCACAGTGTTCTTGTATTCTTGATCCTGATTGGTCAGAAGGCATTGATTTATTTTCTAGAACAGTTTCAATGAAGGTTGTGGGCACATTGCATGTTTATATTGATGCATTTGTTCTAGTACATGATTGTTCATCTTGACTGGTATAGAAAGTGTTCAACCATTTATCAGAGCCAATAGTTGCCTCTGTGCTTTGGCCCTTAGCATTTATGCAATGTATGTTTTCCCTGGCAGTTTTATCTAGATATTGTGAGTCAATGTTGAAATGAGGTCAGAACAGTTGTACACATATACTTATAGTATTCTTTTCTCTGTCTTTTAGCCGTGTGTGATCTCAGAGCAGGCCGAGAAGCTGACAGCTCCTGTTCCCTCCATTGTCATAACCTCCGAGTCCCATCCTGCTCTCCAGAATGACTGGGCCAATGACCACCCTTCTAAATGCCTCCCCAGCATTTCTCCGGTGGCCTCAATTAGCATGAAGCCTCCTTTGATGGACCAAGTGAGCACTTCACAGGACTGCATTAATACTGCCAACATTACCATTCCTCAGCATAGTATCTGAAAAACCAAACTGCCCTGTACGTAGCTCTCTTCTCTTATTTTTCCTTTTCAGCACAAGTCTGAAAATAACCAATATGCACTTTTTCTTTGCACATTCAACTGTAGTGTAATGTAATGTCAGTCCTCTTGCTGTAGCAGGTTTTGCTTCCTGTATGATCTTCAAAGATAAGAAAGTGTTGAAGTACAGTTGAAGGTTCCTGCAGTGCAGAATGTCTTCCTATAGCAGGGTTTCCAGGAAGACAGAACTAGCTGCAGAGATTTAAATACAAAGAGCTTGCTGCTATCTACTGCTGACAAAGGAAGCAGCACACCATGTCTACACATACGGAACAAATACTGTGCTTTTACAATGACACAGCGGACAAAATCATGTGTACTGCAGGGCAATAAATCCTCAAATAAGTTCTCAAATTTGAACCTGGGAGAATTTATCACCTGGAGCCTGAAATTTCTGCAAATTGCAGTTTGTTCTCAATGTAAGTTTTATTTCATTATCGACAGATATTCAGTGTTATACAGGAGAATGAAGTTCCTTTGAACTGCTGTTTGTTCACAGTATATGTTTTATTTTATCAACCACTTCCATTTGGTGTTACAGAATATATTTTTTAAAGGAATATAGAATGAGAATAGTTCAGAGATATTTAGTCACTTGCAATTTCACAAAGTATTTTTTGCCCATACTCTTTGTTTGAATTGTTTGAAATTTATATTTCTTATTAAATTATAGTGTATGGAAAACAAATGTGGCATTTAATAGTGAAATTAGATTTATTGAAAAAATTATGAAACTTATTTTTTTTATGGAGAAAACATTTTTTCCTTGGGTTTTACCCTTGTCTCAGATATTACACTTTGCATCCATGAGTCAGAAGATGAACTTAAATGACTGGTTCTTGAAAGTAGAATGTATGTAAGAGTAATGTGTTAAACGTCTCACTAGTGTTATGTTTCTCTAGTCTCCAGTGAATACAGTGTGATTTTTTGAGACACTCCACAAATCCTTATTTATATATTTTACAGTATTTTCTTTTAAATCACACACAATTACTCCATACTGCCCATCAGATGGGAATCATTTATTTACAGTAAATTAAAACTGTGCCTATGCTTTAAGCACACTACACCCTTAAGAGGAAGGATTTTCCTTTTGACTGCATTTTTGGAAATACTTTAGTGGGATTAATATGGCAGCCTCACGGGTTCCTGGAGGATTACTAGAGAATGCTTTTAACAAGATTGGCTTTTTTTGGAAAGGCTGATCCAGTTGATTTCACCCTTGCTGTATCAGATGGTGGGCTTTAGTACCAGTCAGGTCACTTTTTTTATATGAAAATGATTGGGATTGTTACAGCATGTTTGGGTCACTTCATTCTGACAAGAAGGTTTAAGTGATTGGCTGGAAATCACTCAGTGTATCTATGACCTTTATGCTGACCCATGGTTTTTTTCTTATCAGTCACAGTTATGCATTACATCAGCTGTATGCCATGCTTGCCTACCCAGCACTTGATGTCTGATCCCCGTTAGAACTGATACTCCTGGCTTAACCAGGTGATAGATGTGTTATTAGTTTTTCATTCTTTCCTAATGAGAAATGAAATTCCATACCTCATGCAACCTTCTCAATCTATTTCCTTCATCTGTCTTGTGTTAATGTTGCCATTACTTCTCATTGGCATCTTAATTTATACATACACTTCCAATCACAGGTTTGCCCAGGCCTGCTCATAAAAGGATTTTATTTATTTTTTTACTACAATAATAATGAAGACATGAACACTATCAAATAACACACATGGAAGTATGTAAAAATCCATGTGTGTTTAACAGTATTTATAGTTTAAACTCATAGCACTTCCTATGACGATTTGCACACTCTTTGCTTCTTCTTATTGAGCATCATGAAGGACTTCACCTTAAATCTATTTAAAGATCTCATATCAGTCTTACTGGTTCTCTTATTTTATTACTGCTTAAATATTTTTGGGCAGAATTTTTTTTATTTAAACTGTACTTATATTATTGTCTAGGTCTCCCTTGTGCCACCAAAAAGCTCTGACCGTCAAGGCATGGACTCCAAAAGCTCTCTGAAAGTGTGCTGTGGTATCTGGCATCAGGAAATTAGCAGCAGATCCTTTAAGTCCTGTAAGTTACACGGTGGTGTCTCCATGAATCTGACTTGTTTGTACAAGATCTGGGGAAATTGAAGGCCAGGTCAACACTCTGAAACCTTTGTCATGTTCCTCAAACCATTTCTGAACAATTTTTTCAGTGTGGCAGGGTGCATCATCCTGCTGAAAGAGGCCACTGCTATTAAGGAATACTGCTGGCATGAAGCCGCTCCACTGGCTTATATTGTTCCCAGACCGCATCCTGGTGCCATCTTTTCCCCAGATGAGCAATACAAATGCACCCAGCCATCCACATGATATAAAAGAAAATATGATTCATCAGACCAGGCCACCTTTTTCCATTGCTCCATGGTCCAGTTCTGATGCACAAGTGCCCACTGTAGGTGCTTTGAGTGGTGTACAGGGGTCAGCATGGAGACTCTGACTAGTCTGCAGCTATGCAGCCCCATATGCAGCAAGCTGTGATGCACTATGTGTTGACTACTACAGACGGAATAGCCTTCACTTGCCATGCACATCAGTGAGTCTTGGGTGGCCACAATCCTGTCACCAGATCACTTTTGGTAGATACTAACCACTGCATACTGGGAACACCCCCATAAGACCTAGCATTTTGGAGAAGCTCTGACCCAGCCATCTAGCCATCACAATTTGGCCCTTGTCAAAGTCACTCAGATCTTTAAGTTTCTAGCTCCACTCATCTGTCTCTGTCTGGTATTCAGGGTAATCTAAGACATTTTCAAGGATAACCAAATTCAGCATTACTTGCTGCTGTGCTGTTTTAGGAAAAGTGCCAAGGGCTGTATAATGCTAATTGAGATACAGACATGTCCATAAATATTTGAACATTTACAAAGTTATTGTATACACACCCCCACTCCCCACCCTGAGTCCAAAAAGTAACTGGACAAACTAGCAATCTGGAACCCATCATCACCAGACATTGGGTTTCTTCCTTGGTGATGCTCTGCCAGGAGTTTACTGCAGCCATCTTCACTTCCTGCTGGGTTACTTCCCTGGTTGGATCCCCAGTCCACTTCCATGGATCTCCTGCATCCTTTGGGATTGTACTGTCTTCAGTAAAATGCTCAATTTTTGTCTTTTTTTTTTTTTTTTTTTTTTCAGGTTAGGTGATTGACTTGCCCATTGCAGAACTTTTCACTTCTTTACTTTAAAAAGTCTGGTTTGCTTTTGAATTACGCTTCACATCATTGTCCATTTGCATTCTGAAGTGCCGTCCAATGGTTTTGAAGCATTTTCCTGAATCTGAGCAGATAATACATATGACCCTATTTGCTTCAGAATTCATCTTGCTGCTTTTGTGACTTCATCAAAAAATACAAAGGACCCAGTTCCACTGGCAGCCGTACATGCCCACACCATAAGATTATGCTTTACTTATGCTTCAGATCATGTGCACTGTAGTTCCTTCCCTTCTCTATACTCTTCTCTTTCCATCATTCTGGTACAATTTACAATCTTCCAGGCATTTAGTTCTTCATCACCAGCGCTCACCAGTGTCTTCTTTCTTTTTAGGAATGCCAAAAAGTTGATTTGGCCACACCTAATGTTTTTTGCTATCTCTCTTATGGGATCTCTCTCTCAGTATACTGCAAATGAAACCAGCCCTCTCACTGAATCCCACTGATAAAAGGCTGGAGATATTGTGTTTTGTGTAAATGGTGTTGCAGAAGTGTGTTGTACATTGTAATGTTTAAAACAATGGTTTGTGTACGTTGTGACTCGTCCGTTCATTCATGTATTTATTGTCTGTGTAAATATGTTTGTGCAGTTTTCTTTAATTAATGCTAATTAATTGCTTCCAGAACATAACTGTAAAACACGGTAGTTTACGTTGTCATAATTTGACATTTTTTTATTGTAGACAAAACCAATGAATAATCCACAAAGTTCTCTCAAGTCTGATTCCACTTCCTGTCTGAGACTGTGTTTGCAGTTTTTCTCACATCCTCACAGTACCAACAATTCAATATTTATTTTTTTAAATATGCATAATTTAAGCATTGCATCCTAAATTACATAGTATGACCATTCAACTATGAAGTAAAGTATATTTAGATTCTATTCTTTAAGTGTAAATCTGATACTGTTGTTACTATTCATGTTACTTGTGGTTTAAATTGTTTGTATTGTTTATATTTTATTAAACAAATCCTATTCAGCATCTGAATTATGTTCACTGGTCTTCAATATATTAATATGGCAGCTTTTAATCTTATCCACAAAGGGCCATTATGGCTACTGGTTTTCATTCCAACCAATGTTAGGTTGTTGGTTTGCCTCGGTGTCAGATTACTTTCTCATTGCACCAAGTGTTTGATGGGAAACAGAGCGTGTTTGATGTTTGATGATCTCCTCACTCACACATGCTTGTTGTGCTTCACATTCAAGTGTGATTGCTGCATTTGCACCTGCCACAAACCACCAGAACAGTTCAAACAGACTAATTACTGTATATGTGAAAGCACCATCACCTTCTATTCTACATCCTTAATTAGTTGTCTCTGGTCTTCAAACTGCTACAAATCTGTCTCCTAGTTTGTTGGAAAGGAAACCTGGAGCAACACTGGCACATTTGATCCTCACTCACTCATTATCTAAGCTTCTTACCCGATTACTGAGCTGCAGGGGTGCTGGAGCCAATCCTAGCATAAACACCCTGTACAGGTTGCCAGGCCATTGAAGGGCAGACACACACAGACAAACACATTCACACACATATCTAGTATCTCCATTTTGCCTAACAGTATATCTTTAGACTGTTGAAGGAAACCTATGCAGACACATGGAGAATATGCAATCTCCACACAGAGAGGTAAAGACTATGCCACCCAGATAAGACCCCTGAATTAAAAATTAAGATATGGTAATGGCTTCAGTGAAGCAAGGGCCAGTGACAAATAATTTTGTGATCACAACACAAGAAAAAGGTTACTTTGCGCTCTCTTTTTGGTGTCTCTGCTGGTGTGCTGTCTCTGCAGGACCCTACAGTTGACACATATTTCTAAAATGATTAATTCCAGGAAATCTGGGCCAGCTGAGGTCTGATGATTGGACACACTACTGATTGGACACTTACAGTAATGAGGACAGTTGGACCACCACTACACAGCAACGTGTGACTCTGATCAAGATCAATAAAGTGAAATATTTAAAGACAAGAAACAGAGCCCCTGGGCTCTTACCCACAGATTTTACAGGTGCACTCTTTGTCAGTGTACTACTATACTATGAAGTACAAAATGTGCACTTTGTGACTGATTTTGATGCTTGTGGCCTATGGAAGTTTTGCCTTTGTTACCTTAAATCTGTCACTGATGCCAGTGTATTTACCATTTTTTTTATGGAGCAAAGGTGTTGATATGCTCCAACTCTTCAAAACATGCCTACAGGTATGAATTTATACATTAATGTGTAAAGCAATGTGCCTGTGTGCATGACTATTGATTGCTAGAATGATGCTTAGAATGACAGACTTCAATTGGTCAACAAACTGCTTTTATATTGTTTTTATATACAGTACCTCAATGCAGTCTACAGTGTCTAGCATTAGACAATACAGTATTCACTGTAATGTTCCATCAATTTATATTCTGTGATACAGCCTAGAAAGGGAAAGGAATAGAAGATGGATTATGTCATTAATAGTCTTCATACTTGATGATAAATCTATTATCTATTAAATTTGACAATTATTCACAATGCTAACTCTGAGACATGTTTACCACTGGGTCACATCACCTTTTCTTTTAGTTATACTTTTTAATCATTTGGGATTTGAAGATACTAATTATTGCAGTGGGGCGACATGGTGGCTCAGTGAGTAGCACCTTCGCCTCACAGCAAGAAGGTCCTGGGTTCGATCCCCGGGTGGGGCGGTCTGGGTCCTTTCTGTGTGGAGTCTGCATG
>JAOVYV010000053.1:7718305-7730645 GCA_025674545.1 Hassar affinis
CCTCCCATAGTCCAAAGACATGCACGTTAGGTTGATTGGTGTCTCTAAAGTGGCCCTAGTGTGTGAGTGTGTGTGTGTGTATGTGTGCCATACGATGGATTGGTGCTCTGTCTAGGGTTGTTCCTGCCTTGCGCCCTATGCTGCGAGCTCGGCACCGGCTCTCCTGTGACCCTGAAAAGGAATAAGCGGTCAAGAAAATTTTTATAGTTTTTCCTTGTATTTCAAAATGACAGTAAAATTTCAAAAATAAACTGTTTATTAAAACACACAATTTGAAAAAAAAACCTTTACAATGGAATAGATTAAATATCTGTTTTTAACAACTTGTAGATGACACTTTTAAGAAAACTAACAAACACACAGTATTCTTTATGAGAAAACTAGCAGAATGTTCTGTAATTTACATGATGTAAGAGTAGAGTTAACCTACATTTAAAGAAAGAAAATGCTTTTATTTTTACAGTTTATTAATGTATTTAAATAAACAAAAAATGACGCTTTTCTGCAATATGTATGATAGTGCATTTAAGCCTGGGCTTTTGCAATGTAAAGTTATATGTTTTTAATTTTGTTTTGTCTTATATTATGGTGCTTTTTGTAATGGCAGGAATAGCTAAGCTGGGGACATGTGGTTAAGGAACCAGCCTAAGTAAGGCACCTTGCCTCCAAGGGATTCACTTTACTTAAGCTTTACTTTTTTATTTTAGATGATAAGAATTGTCAAAGTCACTCAGATCCTTACTTTTCTATCTCCACTCTATCTGTCTCTGTCTGGTATTCAGGATAATCTAAGACATTTTCAAGGTTAACCAAATTCAGCATTACTTGCTGCTGTGCTGTTTTAGGTGGAAAAATGCCAAGGGCTGTATAATGCTAATTGAGATACAGCCATGTCCATAAATATCTGAAAATTTACAAAGTTATTGTATACACCTTATCTATGATAAAGATAATTACTGTTTTTACTGACATTGTCTGGCACCCCTGCTTCCAGAAAGTTACAGATTTTGACGTTGCTTGACAGTCCGTGGTTGCTGTTGTTTCTTCATGATGTGCCATGCATGTTTTATAGGATAGATCTGGACTGGACTGCAGGCAGGACAGTCAAGCACATTCCATTGTTTTTTATGTTTACAAATATATTCAAATTAAGCTTGTCATGGAAACACTGAAAATATTTTCTTTGTACTTTTATCAAAGTTCAAGAGATTTTCCAAATGAGAGTTTTTAATGCATTTTTACAAAGTGTCCTAACTTTTCTAGTTTGTATAACTAGCATAGTGGAAAATAACTAGATTAAATAGAAAAGCATTTAGAAGCAGGCGTTGTGCTTGCGAACCAGATCCCATCCCACTTCCATTAACAAATGAATTTTTCTTGTTTGTAAGTTTCTTCCCACCACTCTGGGGTGCACTTTGCTCACTGGACGCCCACAGGGCAAAGAAAAAAAATGTGTTGGCCTAAGAAGAGGCTATATTCGCCCTGTGAATCATAGGGGTTTGGTATCTCAGGGTGTCCCCTTACACACCAAATATGGACCCTGAGGACATGAGTGCTATCGCTTTTTGCAGTGGATGGCTATTCTTAGGCTGTCTGTCCAGGCCATCCGTACAGGCAAGATCTCTGCTCTTTCTGCTTTTCAACAGTTTTTTTATTACTTGTTTTGATCATGTAGTCAAAAGTGCAGTTAAAGTCAGCTTTTACTCTACTTTAGGCTATAATGGGTCCTGGGTTCTGGGTTATTTTTGTGTCCTGTCTGTGCACATGTCTGTTGACTAGTTATGCTGTGCCCCACTCATTCCTACATTGTTGTTATTGTGTTGCAGAGGCTCCTCGGCGCCTGCCCGTCCCCGGGTGTTCGTCCTGACTGCAGGGTGAAGAGCCACCAAGGAAAGAAATAGGAGTTACTTGTCCCAAGGCGAGGCTTTCCATCTAAACTCTCCCGCAAAATGAGTAATTACACAATAACTCTGTGTGGACCTGCTCCATGGGGCTTCAGGCTGCAGGGAGGCAAAGACTTTAACATGCCCCTTACAGTCTCAAGGGTAAGACCAGCATTTCATTTTTCACATCTTCATATGTTCGACATCTATTCTAATTGACTCAACACTTTAAACAGAATGAATAAATCACATTTTTGTCTATTGTCCATATGTTGCACAGATTTTAATATGCAACTAGAAATGTGCTACATATATATGGGACAGGATTACATAACTATGAACTGCAGCTGTTATGCCTTATTGACATAGTCCAACTCAACATTATGTATCCAGCATTGGGGCTAAGAGCAGTCAGAAGCACCACAGCGTTAAGGCTCTATGAATAGTCTATAGCAGGTGAGGTTGACAAAATGGACATGTGCAAATGGAGCTTCAGCTATCTGAGGAGAAAAGTGAAGCATAGATAAGCTTATGTACTTGTACAAATATTGAATTTGGTTTACGCTTGTGTAATCCTTTAGTGCCTTCGGTTTGTCTGGCCAAATTATACATGCTTTGCTCAACTGCCGCCTGTCATTTGTTTACAGAAGATCACCTTAATAATCACAAGACACTTTGTGATCTGGTGCAACACTGATTTGAGCAGCACAAACAAAAATATTGAATGCCGTCTACAACATGTTTTGGTTAGTTAGGTACATAAAGATTTTATGTCTTACACTGGAGGAGCTGTCTGCGAATTACTGCCATGTTTCACAGAAAGACGTTTTGGACCTCATTAATCACACATGATGGACCCTGTTTTAGCTCAGGGCTGGTAAGTGCTAACATAGCTGCCATTTTCCAAGAAATCAGATACTGGCACTGATAGAGAAGGTTTTTTTAGCAGGCAGTGGTTGATAGGGCCAACATGGGGAAGAAATGAAGTATATGATGGTAGCAGGCTGGCGTAATTCCTCTGCATACCATTGTGAAAAGGACACACGTCATGAAAGGCATTCTGAACAGTGTACATGCTAAACAGTGACACTTGACGTCATTCAGTCGAGTATGACCTGCGAGGTGTGTTTTCCCTCCTCCTGGATTTATAGGCTGTAAAGACATGACATGAGCATTACTGTATTCCTTATGAATTTTTTTTTTTCAAGTTTACTACAAGTATATTTGAAGATCCATTAGTATTAGCGTTATTAGAATTCTAGTACTTGCAGAGATGCTCAGTACAGTATCTGTATCCAGTATACAGTATGTACAGATCACTTTCGATATACTATAGCGTTTCTTAGTATACATGGAGAGAAGTACCCTAGTTCACTTTTGATATATTAGCATGTGTACGCGTACCAGGAGAGAAGTGCATTTAGTGTGAAGTACACTTTGTAGCTTATTTACAGAGAATTTATGTTTTCAAGTGTATCTCTTGCCCCAGTTTTGTCTGAAGCATAGGTAATGCATTAATAATATACACAACTATCAACCTTAAGCTGTTAATATACTATGATATAACATACAACTAAGTGCAGATAAAATGTGGGAATTTTAACCTTTTCTGACTGCTCTCTTTAATTCCTGCTTTTATTTCTCACATTTAGCAGCAATTATCTATAACATATGGAGTGCACATATTATTGTGCAATTGTGAGCCTCTGAGCACAGGAAACGTATTGACTTCTACTTACATAATAAAGGCCAATCATTGTTCATGTTGATCCATCTGTAAGTCCAGTGCAAATGTCAGGGTTGTTTTTAATTATTGAATTTTCCAAATCAAAGGTTTTCATTTGGAATGAATCCTTAACAGAGGTATACTGCACATCAATGCTATAATGATAGCACACGCAGCTCACTCCGAATTCTAGATGCTGCACTATAGATTCTTTCACAGTCAAACATATCAGGAGAAAATAAATGTGCTAGCCAGATTGGAATAACATCTTGTACATGAAATAGGAGGACTGAACACAACAACTCAAAATGTTAGCCAGGACTTGAACTTTTTGTTGAGGGTGCAAATATGATATGATAACATAATGATACATTGGTTTATTTTCAGTACTTTATATGCTGTAATGCACTTAACCAGTTCATGTATTTTATTACATTTGACTAACATTTGAATGAGCATCACGCTGGAGCTTTTACTTGCCTAGTAGACTAGCTAATAAATGCATTATTTGTCCATCCCTGAAAGTGTTCAGCATGATGCATAGTTTGGGTTTTCCTTGCAATTTCACATAAGTGCTAAAGGTTTATCTGATCAACTTTGACATTTACAAAACAAGCCAATGAGTCTGTACTGTTATATTGAGTCTGGTTTGTGTTCTACAGGCATACAGATGAGTGTACAAGCAGGAGAGCCTGTTTTCTGTTACTGTAGAAATCATGACACCTGAGACTAGAATGTTTTTGAACACTGACTCATAGTGAAAGATAAGAAAGACATGTCTCTGCATTAATCTGTCCTATTTGTAACTCATTCCTGTATGCAGTGGATATGATGCCACACAAATGTATGGAAAAGGACAGTTTCAAGTGTTTAAGTCATATTTTCTGAACAGAAAAATAAAATGCCTCAAAATAGTTAGCAAATAAACAGATAGCAGTGAGGAAGTGATCTTCTTGGTAGCAAGCGATTTCTGCTTTACTATGTTTTGGTTGTTGTACTGCAATCCATTTTTTGGCCAAAAGGAACTGTCAAACCAAATACTACATGTTCTTAGAGGAGGGTGTGGATCTTATAGCATTTAAATGACATAGATGTCATTTGTCACTTTTCTTGGTACTATTGGACTGCTTGGTACTAAAAGCAGGTGATCGTATGTAAGTATGAAATATCGTCTTAAAGAAAATATCTTGCACAATAAAACTGAAGGTGTGCAAAGTGTTAATATTTATTTTGAAGGTATTCTCAGGTGAACATGTGGAAGCCATAATGATTCTTAGCAAATATAGTTTATTAACTGAGACAGCAAGGGCCTGAGGGACTAAACTGTTTGCTGCCATTTTCAACCTTGTGTGTTAGGTATAAAAGTTACCTACAAGCTAAAATGTGCAATTTGAACACTGCACACAGAGCAACACAAAATTTCCAACTTTCTCATATACTAGTGCATCTAAAAAAATTACAATATAATGTAAAAAGTATTACATTTTTTTTTATAATTTAATTTGAAAAAGTTAAACAGTTATATATTTTATATTCATTGCACATCAAGCATTTTTTTTTATCATTATGGCTTGAAGATCATGAAAAGCAGAAATCCAGTATCTCAAATTAATATCCCCATGATTGTGGTTGCGTGTGCTGAATTAGACCTAGAGATACAGTGACCCTGATTTGATGGTGATGTGTTAGTGTGTGTTGTGCTGGTACGATTGGATCAGACCCTACAGTGCTGCTGATCTCTGTTCTGTGTCCACTGTCCACTCTATTAGACATACCTACCTAGTGGCTCCACCTTGTAGATGTAAATTAACTCATCTGTTGCTGCACAGTGTATGTTAGTCATCCTCTAATCTTTCATCAGTGGTCACAGGATGCTACTCACAGGACACTGTTGGCTGTATATTTTTGGTTGGTGGACTATTCTCAGTCCAGCAGTGACACTGTGGGGTTTAAAAAACTCAACTGATCCTATCATACCAGCACAACATGCACTAACACACCACCACCACATCAGGGTCACTGCATCCATCCACCACCACCCAAATAATACTTGATCTGTGATGTTCCTGATCGCTGAAGAAAAGCAAAAAAGGGGGATAACAAATTCTGCAGAAAAACAGACGGACTACAGGCTCTGTCTGTAAAACTACATGACCTGTATGGTCAGTTGAGCTGATAAAATGGACAAAGACTATATATACAGTGTATGAATGAATGCATGGTGTTGCATTTCATTATAAAAAACCTAGGCATGATCATATGCTGCACACAGTCTGCAATGCAATATGCTGTATCTCTAAAGAAAATAAGCTCTTCATGTCATTATACAGCTTAGATTTTTTTTTCTCAGAGGAATCCTGCTCTATCCTGCTGCAAGCACTATAGGGATTTTGGACCATGCCCAGCATTCAATGTTCTATTATTTCTATTAATCTATTATCATAGATTTTTTATGCCATGTGTCTTGGTTTTTTTCAAATGACCTGCATGTTGGATGCTTTAATGGAGGATCAGTTCATCAGCTTGTGCATCTCTTTTCCCATTGATAAATGATCCTGCATATTGTAGATATACACCATTTTCAAGCACTTATTTTTTTTTTTAGAGAGTGCAGAAGCTCAATACAATCCTGATTACGTAATTTGAATCTGAAATAATGCCGGGTACACGCTGTGTGATTTTGGACTGCCCTAGATGAAAGTTGACCAATGTGAGAGAGGGACAAGATTTTGAAAATGTCAGAAGTTTAGAATGACCAGCTCTGATTAACATGACACTTACATTTATGTATGCTAAATAATATTTACCTTGAGCTCTCTTTGCAAAATTGGCATCCCAAGTTGGCTTTTTTACCTAACCATGATGTCCACATTCTCCTCCTCTTATACTAGCTGTTATCATTATACAGTCTGCATACATCAAGCATGACATTGTATCCAAGTTTAGATCCATGTCGCACAGTGCAGCTTATAATAAATGTACCAGATTGCTGAAATCTCACAGTCTCTAGGAGTCTTAATGCAGGTCAGGCATTGCAGAGCATCAGCTAATAGAGAAACACAATATCTTTTTTACGGTGCCGTTTATTTTGTCTATCTGATTAACTATTCTTAATTTGTCTTAATATATGGATTTTTTTCCCTTACTAATATGAGAGACTGACTTTCACTAAATGTTCATTTTATTTGTGCAATCTAAATAAATAAGCAGTTTACACTTGTTACAGACTTTATATACAGACTACAAATTAAGCATAGTCCATATATAAAACTGTAGCAAGTGATGTCAGCTCAGTCGAGGTTCACATTCTTGCACCTTCTTGTACAGATTCTTTTGGGAGAAGCGAACGTTTTTCCTAACTAACTAAATGTAAATAAATAAAACAATTTATGTTTAAATGCCCCTAAGTACTCTATAAGAATAAATCCATTCATATCCAGCTTGATAATTAAGACTCAGTGTGAGGCATCTGGCTTGTCCTGCACTACTGTGAATTGTATTTTTTGTTTTAAAATATATATGATTTTTTTCTTGAGCAGGAAATCTTTAAATCAGCATTTGGTGGTTGCTGGCAACTGGGTTACCTCGGGTGTGTGTTGAGTAGTGGCAGCAGGTGGGGCGAATAAGGGAGCACTGTGCAGGCTCAAATGGAGGGAAGTGTGTGCCCTCAACAGCACTCTTTATTTTTAACATTTAATGAGTTGTAAGCCAAGCTACCACCTCACAGGATGGTGTTCAGCATTTCAAAACCATTTCAGTGGGCATGCCAAACCTTTTATCAGAATAAAAAGTACAAAAATTGACACAACAGATCATCTTGACACTTCTGTGTTCTGATGGATATGAAATGGTCATAAAAAGGAAGCGAAATTAAAAAACTAAGAAATTGCTCTTAGTCCCCCATTTGAATTAGTGTCAAATTCCTTTTTTAATTTGTGCTTGTCCACAGGTCACACCGGGCAGCAAGGCAGCCAATGGAAACCTGGCCCAAGGTGACATCATCACAGCCATTGATGGGGTCAGCACTGAAGGCTTGACCCACCTGGAGGCCCAGAACAAGATCAAATTAGCCACTGCCAAACTGAGCCTCAGCATGCAAAAGTAATTATTAAAATAAACACACCCACACATGCACACACACACATACACACAGTAACTTGCTGGCCCCCTGGGGACACCAATAATCAATCATATCCACTTTGATTTTGATTACTTTGTTCTGCTGAGTGGATGCAATTGCAAGTGTTCTGTAATTAAACACCTCTCATCTCAAAAAAACACAGACAGATGACCTGGTCCATTGCAGAAGTCAAAAAAAGCACACATGCTTCCTCCATATAATTCCTAAATGCAGTTTTTACAGGTCTTTAATCAAGGTAGAAACACATAGTGAGTTTCAACTAATGAAGATTAAGCATGAAAATGTATCAGAGTAGAAACGTTCAGAAGAAGAAAGTAATGCTTGTCTAAATACAGTGCTAATTACTGTAAGAGCCTCTGTTTATGACCACTACAATAGCACTGGCATTCATATAGTCTTTGTTAAAGTTTTTTTGCACCATTTTTCCATTAATGATATCATAGACTTCACCAATCCACATGAAGCTTGGTATGGTTGTAGCCTCACATCTCTGATATGAAATAGTGTAAGGTTTGTGTCCCCTAGATCGCCCTTCATGTTTAAAGCAAAAATCTAATATTTCACTAGGTAATGTCTTCTGGTACGTAAAGGCTCAAACTTCACAGAATTTCACATGCCATGTGTTTACTACATTCTTTAGACACACACCAAATCTCTTGAAATTTCATCCATAGGATGTGAAGCAAGTTACACATTTCATTATCTCAAGAACTGCTTAAGCAACATTTTCCTTCAGCATCTCACTTTATGAGGCGGTGAGTCCCGAACCACTTCGAGGTCTGTCTAGTATGGCAAAGTATTCCTTACTGATGAAAGTGTCATCAACGTATGCAGTCCCTTTGACAGAAGTGGGTTTTAAAAACATTTGTAGCATTTTGGATGGGAAGGTTCATTAGTCATGCATTGACCATACATTAATTAATTTCCCTTCTATCTCTCTTTTGCTACTAACAGTCCAACACATGTTCCCACTTTTTAGATTTCCACAAACATATTTCTTGTCATTTGATTGACAGCATGATCTGAACCATGGTCTGACTGACCTTAAGAACGTGAGCTCATACTGAAAGAGCCAGAACATGACTGTAAGCATTTTCATAAATCCAGTGTGTTCACATTAGACCGTGAAGTCTCCTGACAGATGTTTTAATGATGCAAGCTCTGGTTTATTGCATTTTGGTAAGCCAAATATGGACAATATCATACTAAGGCATTTCAGGAGTTTTATTGTGAGGCTCATTTTAAAAAGCCTTGCTTATTCCTCACAAATCCAGCCTGCCTTTATCTTACATTTCTTTATTTTCTCTGCCCAAAGCACCAGAGAAAGACATATATTAGAGCTGTTAGTTTATTTCTTTTTCATTACAATACAATATTACAAAATACACATTAATACCCAATACTATGTGAAACAAAAATCCATCCATCCATTTATCAGTTTATCAGTCTGACTGTCTAGATTCAAAAGATAATTTGTTCTTAGCTGGACTTAAAGCACAGCACAGGACAGAGCAGTAAAAGCCACAGGAGGTAAGAACAACCAAACAGACCTCTGGTCTGATAATTATGTTATAATTAGGGCAAAATAAAGGTCACAATGCTATAGTGAAAGTTAAAATGTATCAATAAAGCACTTTTACCATGACACTTTTACCTGACCTACCCTCTTAATTCACAGTAGCAGCAATCACAATAGCTGTACTCCACACCCAGGATTGGAGTGTGTATATTTTCTATAGTAAGAACTAGTGCTGTCAAATTAATGTGTTAGTGTGGTCAGCGATTAAAAAAATTAACACCACTATAAATTTTAACACAGATTAAAAATGTGTTAAATTTCATAAACCAGCAGCACAGTCAGTGAACACACACATATTACAAAATTGACAGATACAGGTTATTAGGTATGCTCTTTCACAAACCTTAAAGAAAATGTGCAAGCAGGGACTCCAGTAATACTTGCTATGACATTATAACTAAAATGGAGAGCCGGATGGTAACACAGACATCTAAAATTCCCAGTTTACCAGAACACTCCATGACCAGGAACCCTCCAGATCTGCACCTTTACCTAAGAAGAAAAGCTTAAACAAATAGGTTTTCGGTCTAGACTTAAACACTGAGGCTGTGTCTGAGTCCCAAACCTTAATTGGAAGGCCTCACCCCCCCCACCCCCCACTGTAGCCTTTAATATTCAGTGTACCAACAGAGAACCTGCACCTTTTGATCAAAGTAGGCACAGAGGATCATAACAGACAAAGTTTGTTAGTGCTAGACCATTCAGTGCTTTATAGGTTAATAGTAGTATTTTATAACCAATGCAATATCTGACTGGGAGCCAATGCAATATGGATTAGATAAGAGTGATGTGGTCATATCTGCTGGTTCTAGTAATCCAGCCTAGAGGTAACACAACTTGAACTAATATTTCTGCATCATGATGTGGCATTACATTTCTTATTTTAGCAATATTTCTGAGATGAAAGCAATGATGAAGGCAATCCTAGTAATATCTGCAAGAGCTTCAAATGAAATACTGGAGTCAACAATCATACCATGTTCTTTTACAGCTGCACATGATGTAACTGAGTTATTATGTAATCAGAAAGCTTACTTCTAGCTGCCTGTGGTCCCAGTACAAGTACTTCTGTCTTTATCAGATTTAAGTAGGAGAAAAGTGTTCAGTATCCAGTGTCTAATGTCCTTAACAAAATAATTAACTTTATTAAGCTGGTGTCTCTCATCTGGCTTTGTTGAAACAGTGTGTTATCAGCATAACAGTAGAAGCTGATACCATGTTTCTGAAGAATTTTACCCAGAGGTAGAATATATAAAGAAAAATGCAATGGGCCTAAAACAGAACCTTGTGGAAGCCTAACCTTTACCTAAGCATACTTGGAGAACTCAAACTGATGGGCCAGTTATAAATCATTTAGCACTTTGACCAGCACTGTCTCTATGCTATGATGAGGCCTAAATCCTGATGCATAGATTTAATTAATGTTATTCCTATGTAGGCATGAGCATAACTGCTGTGTTACAACCTTTTCTAGGACTTTGGAGATTAAGGGGGGTTTGAAATTGGCCTAGAGTTGGACAGCTGACAGTGGTCTAGGTCAGGATTTAAACAAGGATTGCTCGTTTAAAGGATTTAGGTACATAGGCAATGTTAAAAGAAGAATAAACTATTTTTAGAAGCAGTTTGATTGTTTCTGGTACTATCTGCTTGAGGAAATTTATAGATAAGGGATCTAGTACACAAGTAGCTGATTTTGATGAGAAAATTAGTTCAGTCTCTCAAAGAGGAATAAAACTTTTGTATCATTGATCTGATATGGTTATGCTGATATGGTTATCTACATGGTTTGTTATCAGACTGTATGAAGTATGACTTTTTTGCCTGATTTTTTCAATTTTGTCATTGAAAAAATCCAAGTCATATTGCATGGTGTGCATGCTTCTGTGGTCTGTTGTCTTATTCCTAGTTAGGTTTGCTACAGTATTAAATATGTATCTAGGATTATTTTATTATCTTCTGTTAATGTGGAAAGGTATGCTGATCTAGCAGCATTAAAAGCTTCTCTACAGCTCAAGAGGTTCTCCTTCTAAGCTGTTTGAAATAGTAATGTGATGTGAGGAAGAGCATTTTTAGGAGTGTTCGGTGTCAGTGCTTTTGTAATAGACAGAGATAAAGTAGTAACAACATTTTCTGCTATAAGCAGAAAAGCTAGTGAGGGAAAAATTATTTGTACATCATAAGCCGAGTGATAAGAGTCTCTAGCCTGTTTCCTGGGCATTCCACAACATGACAAAGTAACTATGAATGGACAAAAGAGATACAGTGTCATTTTTTATTAAATAAATAACTGTTGGATTAAAGCAAAAGCTGGTATAAAAGTAAAATAAAACAACTATACTGTAACTAAAAATTACTTTTATTGGAAAATAATCACACCATCTAATATCATCATGTTTCTTTAGCATTTATTCTTTATATAAGACACAGGGTTTCATTAATGACTGATTAATTTGTGTGTTGCCCCATCAGGTCGAGACGTCCTGCCCCTGTGCCCACAGCTACACCAAGAATGGACTCGCCCATGCCAGTTATTCCTCACCAGAAGGTAATATTATTCCTATCACTCACACTGCAAAGCTCCTCCTATGCAACAGCTAATGAAAGAACATGGATGATTTCTTTCTTTCTCTCAACAGTGTGTTTAAAATGGCTGACCTTTCAAAGGGAATATAGCTCAGGGCTTCACAAGTGTGCTGCTCAATAAGCAATATTATCTACTTCATAGGCGATGTTAATAGGCTGAAATGAGAATCTGCCACTTGATTAAGTGAATAAAAAAATGTGGAAATCTCAGAACAAACACTTAAGTATCAGCTCCAGTGAGGAAGAAACATGTTAAATACCTGTCTCTGCATGTGTTTTTTCCTGTTGGCCTGTACTTTGCAGTGACTCTCTGGGTGGTCATGCAGCATGGTGCCTTTGAAGGAATGCCATTCCAGGGGTAGTTAAGGTTACAAGGCATCAAGCAACTGGTTATATCATTTCCTCAACCAACACCACTGGCCTTAATT
>JAOVYV010000053.1:7740864-7753843 GCA_025674545.1 Hassar affinis
AGTAGACCAGTATGTTGTGTTAGTAGACCAGTATGTTGTGTTAGTAGACCAGTATGCTGTGTTAGTAGACCAGTATGTTGTGTTAGTAGACCAGTATGTTGTGTGAGTAGACCAGTGTGATGTGTGAGTAGACCAGTGTGATGTGTTAGTAGACCAGTGTGATGTGTTAGTAGACCACTGTGCTGTATAGACCATTGTGCTGTGTTAGTAGACCAGTATGTTGTGTTAGTAGACCAGTATGTTGTGTTAGTAGACCAGTATGTTGTGTGAGTAGACCAGAATGTTGTGTGAGTAGACCAGTATGTTGTGTGAGTAGACCAGTATGTTGTGTTAGTAGACCAGTATGTTGTGTTAGTAGACCAGTATGTTGTGTGAGCAGACCAGTATGTTGTGTGAGCAGACCAGTATGTTGTGTCAGTAGACCAGTATGTTGTGTCAGTAGACCAGTATGTTGTGTCAGTAGACCAGTATGTTGTGTGAGTAGACCAGTATGTTGTGTGAGTAGACCAGTATGTTGTGTTAGTAGACCAGTATGTTGTGTGAGTAGACCAGTATGTTGTGTGAGTAGACCAGTATGTTGTGTGAGTAGACCAGTATGTTGTGTTAGGAGACCAGTATGCTGTATAGGAGACCAGTATGCTGTATAGGAGACCAGTGTGCTGTGTCAGTAGACCAGTGTCGGTAGACCAGTGTCGGTAGACCAGTGTCAGTAGACCAGTGTACTGTGTAGCAAACCAGTGTACTGTGTAGCAAACCAGTGTACTGTGTAGCAAACCAGTGTGCTGTGTAGTAGACCAGTGTGCTGTGTCAGTAGACCAGTGTGCTGTGTCAGTAGACCAGTGTGCTGTGTCAGTAGACCAGTGTACTGTGTAGTAAACAAGTGTGCTGTGTAGTAAACCAGTGTGCTGTGTCAGTAGACCAGTATGCTGTGTAGGAGACTGTTTCCGCACATACTGGGTAGTAGGGGAGTATGCAGAATGGCACGTAGCCTGTCCTGTGTTCACTACTAATGCTGTCCTTCATTGGGCTTTTCTTCTCAATGCAACAATACCAACTAACACATTCCATAAGTAACAGTTTATTCGATGCATGTCCCTACACAGACTTGTACGTTCATGGTTTTATATGTATATATATGTATATATATAGTGGATAATTTTGTCTGTGATGCATCTGGATCTGTGTTACAAGTTCCAACCTGCAACGTGGAAACATCTTGTAGGCCTAGTGTGTGTCCAAACTAGACACACTCCTTCCCTGTGTAGAAAACTTGGGCTTGGGCCTACACTAGACACTGCTTTGCTTTGTTTAAAGGAGCCTTTTTTTAAGTGTGTATCAGATTTTATTACATCGTGAGTGAAGTCTGTGTGTATGTGTGTTATGGAGTTGATCAGACCAATGAGCATCAGAAGTTAACACAGAAAATTCATATTTGTTAATCTATATTCCTAGGATTCGGGTGTCCGTATTTCTTTGAGAAATGTTTTAACAAACAGTGAGCCCTGTGCACCCATGAGACTCAGGATTTAAAAATGCCATGGCCCTAAGGACATCAGAGACGTCCTCCTGTGTTTGTACATTTGTACACTGCTGATTAGAAAGTGTAATCCTGCCCCATAAAGCGGTCATGTTCGAGGGTTTCTTGGTGTATAATGTGTTTTTGGTGTAAATCAGTGTGACTTGGACATTCCAGCCATGAAAAAACTGATTGCTGATTATTTGCAATGGATGTGTGTATGTAAATAGTCATTGAGATGGAGTTCTGAAGAAACGAGGCCCTGGGATGAGGGGTAGAACGGGTTCAGGATTCAGGGGAAAAGGAGAAAAACGTTGCAGGGAAAATTAGAAGCTCGGAGTAGGCTGTGCTTGCATCCTGGTTTGCTAAGAAGAACGTTTCTCTCTCTTTCTCTCTCTCTCGCTCTCTCTTTATTTTGTGCCAGCCTTCAGAAACACAAATGGGCAGAGACTTTAGTGCCTGTGGTTTATTCTCCCTGTCTCAGCGCAGTGAATATGAATAGACTCACAAGTAAACACTGGGCTGTTTAGTTCTGGAAGTCATATTTTTGAGCTGGTAGCTCATCATGGTAGTTGTAAGTGTTTGTTGTGGGAAACATCAATTATTGTGTGCCAGTATATATATATATATTTTTTTTAATATACAGATTTACACATAAATATTGTATATCTGTGTTTTATGATTAAGGAGTGGGTCTCTGTGTGTTTCTTTCTATCATGTTGTACTTGGATTGTGGCTTTAACTCTCGCCTCTCTGCTGCGGCTTCTCTTTGAAGGTTTTATCACCACAGTGTATGCGCAGTTAAGATTGTGTCAAGTCGTCTGCGCGCCAAATAATTATCACTGGGGACATTGTCGTTGTGTGAACAGAATAGCAACTGTCCCAGGGCTAACAGTGTGAATTTCTCCTCCTCCTCCTCCTCCTCCTCCTCCTGTGGTGATTTTGATTTAGCATCTTATATTTTTTTGCAGTGTCTAACTGTGGAAGGAGAAATGGGAAAAAAATCCACCAACCACCTCAGGTTTGTTATGAAGTGTTCAGATATTAGGCTGATTATTTAAATCTATACATTAATCTTCTGGATATTTGTTACAGTCAAAACAGGCTAATAACTCACTAATAAATCCAAGTTTTATAAAAGTTGGCTGTGAGTTCCATCACTGTAACAGATGGGAAAAGGCATGAACCCCCCCCCCCGGTTATGTTTCATGCTCTGTCTTCCTTTTAAGAGGGACTGATATAAATGACTGAAAGAGAGCTAAGCTTTTGTTTGCTGTAGATTTGGGTGCTGTCTTATTTCTCCCTGTAACCGTTTCATTCTGTCTGTGATGTGAAAGCGTTTTCTCCCATGAAAATACCTGTCTGTTCTCACAGCTCTTAATGTGGTGACGGTGCTGCTGCTAACTAGGGAAGTTGTGGGTAGATGGACTGCAGATTGTGTCTGTGTTTCCAACATGTGATTTACCATCAAGTAGGACTGTAAAGTTCAGACTTGGTGCTCTTTTCAGCTCTTTCAGTATTTGTAAATCGTGTGGCATATTTTTTTCTAAAGAAATACTCAAATTTACTGCCAGTTTTCTAGACACTTCTGTCTGCATTTGTCTTGCCTGTTATTTTTGTTTTTTGGTTTTTTTTTTAACAGCCAAG
Organism: Hassar affinis; assembly: GCA_025674545.1. Classification (NCBI taxonomy): domain Eukaryota; kingdom Metazoa; phylum Chordata; class Actinopteri; order Siluriformes; family Doradidae; genus Hassar; species Hassar affinis. The sequence goes on from JAOVYV010000053.1 coordinate 7,744,028, forward strand.
GCTCTTTTCCAACCCCTCAAGCTTTCACCGGGCTGCTTTGGGGTTTGGGGGTGGGGGTATTGAAGACAAGCACAAGAGTCAGGTTACTTCCTCGATCTGTGCTGTGAGCTGAAGGACAGGAGAAAGCAAAATGCTAGTTTCTCAGCTTCACTTAGATAGAGCTGTGTACACTTGTTTAGTAGTCTGGTTAAGTTAGTTTACCTTATAAATTGCATCATCAACTACTTGGTAATGTATGGTCAGTTGTAAGATGTAGCATTGTGTGTGTGTGTGTGTGTGTGTGTGTGTTCACCGTCCGCTTTCAGAGCTTTTCCTTTGTAATACGGCCCTTGGCTGACACAAGACATGGTTTTGAAAAGCCAAAGGAGGGCTACGGTAACAGCAATGAATGTAGGCTGAAACAGTGTCTGGGGAGATCTTATCACACGGCGCAGCAATAGCCTACCTGTTTACTTCCCTTTTTACTGCAGAGCCAGGCATGCACTTCCTGGCTCGGCAACTTTTTTTCTCGCTGAATGTTATCAGCAAATCTTAATGAGCGCTCAGTCTACAAATGACTTGTGTGGGTCTGGCAAGTGAAGAACACCTCTTTTCAAGAGCTCTGAGGATAGAAGAGAAGGTAAAAAAATATATATATAGACAAAGGCAGGCCGTTAAATTCAATAGCATTGCTTTGTTTTCATGGTTTTATTCAGATTATTCCCAGAATACCAAGACTACTCTTACACAGTGTTACTTTGTCATTGCTTCAATTGCCTGGTTGATGTAATGGTTCAGTCCAGGTATTTGATTTCCTGTACCTGTCTTTTTCTCTTTGCTGGTTAAGTGTTTTTAACGGTCATTCTCTTGGCACGGTAGCTATCAACTATCACACAATAAGCTAATTCTTATTCAGCGTTCGCTTTGCATTTTCATCAGTACCTGATAAAAGTTCCTCCATTCATGCCCACTAAGGGACATTTCAATCACAAACCTTTGATTCTGCAGCACATGTCATTTGTGAACAAAGAAATTGGTTTGTTTTATGAGAGCTGGAACGTGTAAAAGTGCACGCATTGGTTCTGAGCCATGCTCAGCCCCTAACACCTCCACCCCTCGGTCTAGCCAGACTAACGTCATGCAGGACCCGTGTTGCTAGTTGTGCTCCACCTAGGTCTTAGCTGTTTCCTTATGAGACCCCTTAACTAGGAAAATAGAAATGCCCGTGTTATCTTAGCTAATCTGAAAATCTGTTCGAGCTGTTTGTTGATGCATATTTGGTGTCGGATGTCAGCACTGGGTGCCAGGCATGAGGAATATTCAGATTCAGAGCCTAGTGAGTCATGTATGCAAAACTCGGGACTGGTGTGTTTAATGTTCACTGCGCTGCAGACCTACAATTGAAATCTCAGCATGTCATATTTCAACTGAAGAAGCATGAAATCATTGTTAATAAAGGTTAAACGCTTACGACATTGCTGGGGTGCTAGTCAATATTGTGGAATGCTTACGATTGCCTCCGAGCAGATTAATGCAGATATTTGTGTTTGTTTTCTGGGTAAATAGTTTTCAAGACATGATTTTAAAAAGATTTCAATTCAGTGATGGATAAAGAGCAACAGTCACTGCGTGGACAGAATGTCAGTCTGTACAATTCAATTTTTTAACTTGTGTAGTGGTTTAACAATAGGACATTGTCACAAAGCAGCTCTGTAAAAATCCAGATGCAGGCTAGATCAGGATTGCCAATGAGAACTCCAGAGCCAGCAGTATCAAAGAAAAATGTTGGCATGTTGAGCGTTTGTGCTGTTGGTCTGGTTTTGGTACTCTATATAGATACTGACCGTTTGTCTGTATTGTAGATGATAATTAAAGGCCTACAGTGCCGTTTGCGTATCTTATAATAGCCGAAGGTACAGTGACGTGCTAAAGCATTGGAGGAAAAAACGAGGAGAGGATGGCAGCATGACATACATGGTCTATCCACTGGTCCATTTGCTTGTCTGTCCCTTTCCATGAAATAAAGAGGGAACCACATCTGCTTTGAGTTCCAGTGCGGACTTGGTTTGTTGCACTAAGTCATCGAGACATACTCACTGTGGATTAGCTGCGAGTCGGAAAGCTATACAACAGTTGTTTCCCAGATGTTTTTCAGATTATTTTCCAAAAAATACCTAGGAGTTCTCTTCTCAGGGTATCATGGCTTTGTGTTTCAGTAATAACAAGTCATTGCAAAACGTGGAAAAAGTTTGATTGACGGAATAAAGGGGGTTGTTACTAAAAAAACTAGCTCCTCATGCCATTTTGATATCCTAGTACATTTATTTAGTAGAATGTTAGTAGACAATTGATTGTTTGTCCTTCCTTTAAAATGATAGATAAAAAAGGGTGGACAGTTTGGACACACATTAGCTTTTGTAACAAAGCAAAATGCCGGTAAAGATGCAAGGATTTCAAGGAGGTAAGAGTGAAGCACCCCAATTTGGCAACCTTAAACCCATGAACCATATATATTATCAAATGATCGTATATTATTCAACCTATGGAGTCTGTTTTTTTTACTCTGTTAACTTTATGCAAGTCTACAGGGAGCTTGGCGTCTTCCCAAAGGACATAGCTAGTTTAAATAACATCAGCTGTGCTAATGAATGAATGACACCTATTAAACTCAACTCAACTTGTTATTTATAATCATTAATCCAACCATGGGCAATAGAAAATCACTGTTGCCAACAGATCTGTCAGCAAAAAGTTCATTTTAGGCAGTGGCACACTAATGTAGTCTAGGGTCCAGTGTGTCTCGTGTTTTCATTTTTTGGGACACTGAAGTACTGGACGACGAAAGAGAGCAAGAGAGAGAGCGTGACAGACGGGTCGACTGTAAATCCCACCCACAGGGAAAACTGATGGGTTTGCTAGCATTGCTCTGATAAGGAAGCTCATAAGAGTAAGAGGTTCATTATTAACACCTTTTATCAGCCTGTGTGCGTTATCTCTTTATGGCCTCACCGACATCTTAAAACACTGACACTTTTATGTATATGTTTGAGCTAGTCCTGTTCCAATAAGCATTCAGTGTATGAAATTGCCACTTAGTGTAATTTAGATATGGTTTGTTTCTTCAGCCTGGTTAGAACTATTTCAATCCAAGAACAATAAAAACCAACACTACTTGTTGGTTGGTTTAAACTCGGGTTTAAATGTATATACTGTAGGGTCGCTCAAGCCCAAGAAACACAAGCCATTAAGTAAGGAACAACATCCGGACAATAATACACCCAAGACTGGTGTGATATGGCCCAACCCAAACTGTTCCCACCCTAATGTGAATCTAATGGGTCAAACCACACCAGTTTGCCAACCATTGCCATTTTTATTGCGTAAGTGATTCTCAGTCGTTCTTTCACCAGCCTCTCCTTCATTCTATTTCTTGAAGCTAATAAGAAAAGAAAAGAGTTTGTCATGTTTCAGAGAAGCCCAAAAACGAGGTTTGTCATGTCAAATACCCGAGACTCCGTTCATGAAAATGGCCTCTTTACGGAAAAAAAATGAAGCCACCATATCATTTATACATTTATCTTAGTTTAATCTGTTTAATCTTTATCTGTTTATTATTCTTTGATGATGCTGAGTGTCGACCGTAAAGGTCCTCTGTGTATGAGGTGTTGCTATAGAAACAATAATACATTAGAATGAGCCCGTTAATAAAATCTACCATTTATGTTATAGCGCTAACTATTTGGCCAGAGCTACAGTTCTAGGAAATTAATCCACACCTTCTGATTTGAGAATAAGAAGTTATACTTTCATTAATAACACTGGACAGAAAGATCTTTTATGAGTCTTACCTCATTGTTAAAGATGCAAGAAGTCGGAAACGGAAATTCTGTTTCACAGAGGATGAGATGTCTGTGGCCTCCCACCAGTTTTTTTGTGTTTCCATACAGAGAGAGCTACTTTAAGCCACACTGGCCTTCTCATTTCATGGGCTTTAATTTCAGTTAGATATGGTTGATCGTTCACTTTGATCACATTCACCCCAGCTGCTTTTCATACACCCACATGCTTTTCTTCTGGCTTTACTAAACCTGTCAGTGCCGAGGGCATCTGCAGACATTTGTCTTGTGCTTCCTTCAGCTGTCACTCCTCTTCCTCACTTAAAAAAAACATGTAAAAAATTTTAATGTTCAGTCTGTGTTGTTCTGCTATGGTTGATCTACTGATTTGCTGGGTCTGTGTGTGGGCATAACCTCCATATTAGAACGACACATTAGACGAATAAATATTTTGTTGGAACGTTGAACACTTTCTGCTGGGTGGCCTGCACACTGAAGGAAAATTAAACTGTGCAAAATTCCACGTGAGCATGTGTAACTCCCTTTGGAAAGCTGGCTGCTGTCCTTGTTTCGAGTGAGGACAGACGTGTCAAATCCTAATGCAATTTCATTTCATCGTCTGGTTGATTTTGTGTGGAATGAGAAAATGGACTGGCATGAATGGAGGAATTAATGCTGCAGTAAAATGGTAAATTTAAGTTTGGAGGAGCCCATTATAAGCCTCAACAAACTGAATGCTCATGGCAGAGTTGCAGCTATAGTGCCAAGCAGCTTTTAGTCTGAATCCAAGCTGTGTATATGTGCATTGACCGGGTGCAACTATGAGCACAGCCTCTAATTCAATATATTGTAAACTGAAACCTCTCTCTCGTGTTTCCATGTCTATGTGGCTGAGCTCCAGTGTAAATCAGAAACATCAGCAAATGCTGAAGGTTGATCACGAAACCTTTATCTGGCTATTAGTGTTTGGTATTTTATTTCCAATGTTACAAAGGCACTTAAAGGTTATCAGTGTTTTACAAATGTCATCACTTTTTGGTATAACCCTCTTTAGCAAAGGTGTTTGTTAGTGTAGGTTTTTGCGATGTTTTATCTCAGGATTGTATCACTATAACTATCTATCTATATATGTACTCCAATCAGACCTCCTATTTTCTACACTCATTGTCCATTTTCTCACTTCCACTTACCATATAGATGCCCTTTGTAGTTCCCTTTACTCTGTTCTCTAATGGTCAGGACCCCCACAGGACCAGCACAGATCAGGTACTATTTGGGTGGTGGATCATTCTCAGCACTGCAGTGACACTGATGTGGTGGTGGTGTGTTAGTTAAACACCTCAGTGTCACTGCTGGACTGAAAATAGTCCACCAACCAAAAATATCCAGTCATCAACATCCTGTGAGCACTGATGAAGGATTACAGGATGACTAACACAGTCAACTGTGCAGCTTCAGATGAGCTACTGTCTCTGACTTTACATTACAACAGTCTGTGTTGTGTTGGTGTGAGTGGATCAGACACAACAGTGCTGCTGGATTTTTTAAACACTGTTCACTTACTGTGCACTCTGAGACACAACGACCCTAGTGCCCCACCCTGTAGATGTAAAGTCGGAGACAGACCCACTTTATAGTGGAATATGTATACCGCACCCTCCACAATTATTGGCACCCTCGTTAAGATGTTTTAAGCCTTAAAATAAATGCAATTTTTATTGCAGAAGCATAACCTCACACTGAAAATCGTAGAAAAATGCAACCATTAATAATTATTTTTCATAAAATCACCTGTTCCACAATTATCGGCACCCCTAACAATTCCTAACAATTCCTAGAAAATAAATGTAATTGAAGCATTTCTGTCATTTCTACTGTAGTTTATAAAGTTGATCAGAGGAACCTTTAACTAGTAATTCATCACTTCCTGTTTTCCTGGGGTATAAATATGACGTGACACAGACCTATTTCTCTTATCCACTATTCAACATGGGAAAGACAAGAGAACAGACCATTCAAGTAAGGCAGATGTGTGTCAACGTTCATCAGTCAGGCAATGGCTACAAGAAAATAGCCACTCACCTACACCTGCCCATATCTACAGTCAGAGGAATCATCAAGAAGTTTACAACGACTGAACAGAGGCAAACAAGCCGCAAACAAGCCACCATGCACAGTGAGGAGGACGGTAAGAGAAGTACAAAGTTCTCCAAAGCTCACTGTTGGAGAATTGAATCAAAGAGTAGCATCTTGGGGTTACAAAGTCTCCATAACAGCCATCAGATGCAGTCTACATGCCAACAAGCAGTTTGGGAGGCATGCACGGAAAAAGCCTTTTCTCACTTACAAGCATACATGTAAACGTCTGGAGTTCGCTAAGCGGTACTGGGACTTCAACTGGGACCATGTGCTTTGGTCAGATGAGACCATGCTTTTTGGCAACAAATGCTCTAAGTGGGTCTGGAGTAACACAAAAGATGAGTATGCGGAAAAGCACCTCATGCCCACTGTGAAGTATGAGGGAGGATCAATGATGCTGAAGAGGAGAGTGCTTAGGAGAGGACCCAGGACTCTGAACGTTTTAGAGAGATTGTGTGGTCAAAGATCCCTCTCTCTGTATTCTCCCATCTTATGAAATGTTATAGGAGAAGATTATGTGTATAAAGTATAAATATAAACTATACTATACTATAATACTATAGTACTATAATACTATACAATACTATAAATTATAGTATTAACATCAGGGGTGCCAATGATTGTGACACAGATGATTTCATGTAAAAGAATTATTTCTTAATGTGGGATGTTTTTGAGTAAATGCACTTGAATTAAAGGTTGGATTTTTACCTTTTTTGCATTGTTGTCCTATATTATTTTAAAAGGAGTTAATTTATTCAAAGCCTAAGAACACTTCTTAACAAGGGGTGTGAATAATTGTGGCGGATGCTGTATATGTTGTTGTTTTTCCTATTATAATTATTATGACTGTCATTTTAATTATTTGTTATTACTTTCATTTCAGTACATATTTTCTTAAATGTTTCTGTATCTTTCTGAACCATCTTTGTAGTTCCATTGAGGGATTGTGGGCACATTGGAGGTTCTGCTCCTTGAAAGTAGCCTGGAAATTCCTTCAACGGTGGATGTCCTTTCCTTCATCACTCATGACTCTTGCCAACCCCTGCTCTCTGAGACATCATGCCATGTTGCACTGGTTCCCTTCTCAGGTATGATCCATCATCTCATATATTTATTCAGAGAGACTGACTGCAGAATGTTGTTAGACCTCAGTATTGCACTTTGTTTTACTTTTCCTCTTAAGAGACCCACTTTCCGACAGTTCCTCTTTTTCTTTTTTTAACTTTTGTGTTGCCCTGAGCATGTTTTGACCCCTAACCTTGTCGGAACAAACCGGAGCAATCACTGGGTTTCCTGTCTCCTGATTATCTGAGCTTGATTGCTCTGTCAGAGTCCACATTACCATGCCACCTGCCCCAAGACACTGCACCCTACCCCCCCCTCGCTCCATTGCATGTTAATAGCCCACCCCTCAGTCACATTGTGCTCCATCCAAACAAAATCAAGCCACTCAGCTCAGAACGACTGCCACTAAGGTCTGCCAATTTGCAGACCTTAGTTTTGATTGGCCCCAAGTGAAAGTTTAGGTTTGGCTTATAGAAGTGGATCAGTCGGGCCATCCGAGTGCGGTTTACTGAGCCGTGTGGCCCAGGGATGTTTACACGGCACTGGTGAGATGGCGACCTGGGGGAGGGGCTGTTCCACTCAATTGCAGCCACATGTTTGCAAAAGATGTGGAGCTGAACGAGGCTGTGTGATCTGCCAGATTTTAAACAGGGTCCTCGCCTGTGGGCAGTTCAGAAGTTTTCCAGTGTGTTTCTCCAGCTTTGCCGTTACTGTGGTTGCAGCACAAACATACTGACTTGCCGCCTTAGACTTCTGCAATCATAAGACATAGACACACTTCCAGTCATTTCCACATACTCGTAAACTTTCTCATGCAGCTTTGAGCTCATGAAATTGCATAGACCACACACAGAAAGCTGAACAGGGAAATTTGATCCATGGTGTTATAAAGATTCTCAGATTTATATACACCATATTTGGAAAATTTTTATTCTTTCACATTGTTGAAACTTAAACATTGATCCATCATTCTTAATGCAAGTCTCCCACCCTGGTGTAGTTGTCAGCTCTGCCTACTGCTGTTAAACATGAGCATGCAATCATGGAAGCAGGCGGAGCTTCAGTGTAACTGTGCCCTTGCACGTAGGATCAAACAAACCCAGACGTCATGTTTGGTCTTTGAAGACAATGTGCCGTTGAGGAGGCTGATGGCTTGAGAACATGCATAAAATCTGCACTTTTACAGCTCTCCCGCTGCTTCAATTAGATGGCCTTGGCTTAAAGCTGTAAAATTGCAACTGCTTGGTGGTGTTGCAGCACTTTCTAAAAGACACCACCCTTAAAAAAAAATCAAAGACTGAAAACGATTTCCGGAAGTCTAAATACATGGATGGTTAACAGGGATACACACATTATTGCCATGTTGGTTTTGCAAAACCTGCATTATGCAAATAAGCAGTGTATTTGTGACTAGTATGTAAATAACTAAGTACACTTTATTTATATAGCTCCTTTCTAAGGCAAATCTTCAGAGTGCTTTACAATTAAATAATATTAGAAAGAAATAAAGAATTAACATACTGAAAGAAATTAAGACATACATTTACATTTCTGGCATTTGGCAGACACCCTTATCCAGAGTGACTTACACTTATCTCATTTACACAACTGAGCAGTTGAAGGTTAAGGGCCTTGGTAAAGAACAGTGGCAGCTTGGCTGTGGTGGGATTTGAACTCACGACCTTCCAATCAGTAGTCCAATGTATTAACACTAGCATGGCCAAAGCTATGAAGATTTGTGTAAGGCGGCTTGGCCACTCCGTAGCCCACTCCCCTGCTGTGAAGCAATTAGTGCCCATTGTCTTGGTAATTACTCTCAGTCCGTGTGAAGCACCGACCTCCACATTTATGGACGGCGTGTACAATACTGAAGTCAAAGTCAAAAGCAGGCAAAATCAAAGCAAATTTATCTGTATTATAAGTTTCATGAACATATTCAAGACGTGCTTCAAGTATTATATTTCGTGGACACGTACTACTGGACGTAGAGCACAACAGTCATTTTGCTGTATACTGTAAACAGTCAAACATCCAGTTTGATTTCCACTCCTAGCAAATGTTCTTATTGTAAAATATATTGTATAACAATACTTTTTTGCCAGTCAAACACTTACACATAACCAAAAATATACTAAAATATTATTATACGTGTTCTGTAGAAGACGTTTCAACTGCTTTGTTAGAATTCATGTATGCATGATTTATACTAATAATAACACAGATAATACAATGCTGTTGTAATATTATTTTACACAAACCACAATGCGTAATACTAACATTAATAAAAATGTATGTTATGTATATATGCTATTTCAAAAGTGCCTAGAGCATACAAACTGTGTTTGATTTATCATGTTAAATACAGGAGTGCTGTAATTAAGACAAGCTGTTGATGATTTTGCAGCACATCCCAAATAGAGTTGTTTTAGTGACTGAGTTCTTTAAGAAGAGCCCTTGGGATTCTGTAGCCTGTGCAGTGTGTAGGGAGCAGGGATACAGCTTGGGGACCCTTGCAATTGGAACGCAGCCTAAAACGAGTAACGTCACGGGCAATTTCTGAATGTTTTTGCTCACTGATGGTGTCTCTGGTTTATGTAATTTAACTCATTTTTAATCTGCGTTAAAAAATTTTGTAGCATGATTATTTTTTTTTTTTTTTTATCGCATTCTCAACCATCCCTTCTCTCCCTACGGAGCACAAGAATATCATTACTTTACTTTATCATTACTCATTATATATACTATGCTGTCATTGCTGCCTCTCATGTGTGTGTGTGTGTGTGTGTGTGTGTAT
>JAOVYV010000053.1:7758173-7768173 GCA_025674545.1 Hassar affinis
TCCTACACAGCTGTTTATGTTTCAGTTAATGACTGTGTTTCAACCTACATGTGAAATTGATGTCCATTAGCACCTGTTTGGTATATTTGGTTGATCATGCACCTAACTATAATCCTACAAAATCCCTGACTTTGTGCAAGTGTACCTATAAGAATTGATGCTGGTTTGAAAGCAAAGGATAGTAACACCAAATATTGATTTAATTTGATAAAAAGTGAACAAAAGTTCACTGATGTTATACGTTTGTTTCTTTGTCTGTTTTTATTGGATGCTCCAGAGTACAAATGTCTACCAAGATATTTTATTTGTTCCTGGAGATTTTTTTATGCTCATTAATGAAAAGAGACAACAATGATGACACTTAGTCAGTGATCTACCATAAGTATGTAGGTACACTGTAGACTTCTTGGTGCAGTCCACAGTCCAAAAACATGCAAGTCAGGTGAATTGGACATAACTAATTGCCCTGTGATTGTCTTTGAAAGTTGAACTTGTGTACTGATGAAAAAAAACTTGGGTATCCATGTAACCTTGTACTTGTCATGTATAGCCACTGATGCTGAAATGATGTTACAGATATAAACAAACGAACAAAACTATGACTTACCTGGGGTCTACCATTATATGTCCCTCTTGTGGTGATGGATCAGAGAGGGATATTTCATGTGTTTCTCTATGAACTTTGTACATCATTTCATTTGTACTACATCTGATTTTAGTGTGTGAGAAAATATATGAGAAAATGTATGTTTTTAACCATTTGTGTTTGCTTTGTCAGAGGAAAGTTCTTCCCATTTGTTTGAGTGGAAAGGGTGCCAATAGTACTATAACTCTAACTCTAAATTCTTCATTTATTTACATTTACATTTATGGCATTTGGCAGATGCCCTTATCCAGAGCGACTTACACTCAGCTCATTTACACAGCTGAGCAGGTGAGGGTTAAGGGCCTTGCTCAGGGGCCCAGCAATGCAGCTTGGCTGTGGTGGGATTTGAACTCATGATCTTCTGGTCAGTAGTCCAGCACCTAAACCACTGAGCTACACTGCCTATTTATCCCAATACTCTAATGAGACCTAATGCAACTCAACACTCTAGAATAAATAATCCCAGTTTTGATATTCAGGTGCCCCTAAGCTAAAGACACTCTGTGAAGAGAGGCAGTGTTTCACCAGCAGCCAACATGACTGAGGATTTGGAGGGGCTACATCCAGTAGGGAATGATGGATGAGGAGGAAGGGGGGGGTCAGGAGAAGAGGAGGAGTATAGCAGAAGGGCTGGAACAGGGAGTGCTCATTATTCTTATGCTAATCCAGCCTGGAATGAGGCACAGGAGCAGCCAAGCAAACAATGTGAGTGGAGCCGGGAAGTCTGCTCTTCTTGAAGCCTTGAGAGGCAGCCGAGGCACTGCACTGCCTGCAAGGGGGGTGGGGGGGTTAAGAGGGAACACATGCCAACACGCACACTCACACACGCATACAGGCCGCATATGCCGTGTTTGCTCTCACATTCACTCGGTTTATGAGGCAGGCAGAGCCAGATGCAGTGGAAAGTATGTGTACTAGTGTGTGTAGGTAGGTGTTAACGATGAAGACTTTTCACTAGTTGAAAGTATTTTGTAGAAATGATTAGGTGGACGAATCATTTCGAAGTCTCTTTAAGACTTAATGAATGCTGTTGAGGCCTGTATCTGTCATATTATGCTATAAAGTGTATATTTTCAGACGGGTGCAAAAAAGTGCTATCATTATTTGCATCTGAAAGCACATAATTAACAGACAGTAGAGTTTACACATCATGTATGCAATGATTTTTAAATACATAGTGTAAAGCTAAGGGAATTTGCATATACTGTAGACTAAACCTGTGCATGATTTATGTTAGTTAAATGTACTCATTTTCTACAGTTTTGGCATACAGTGCCCATAATGACATGCTTCTCAAAGTAGACTTTTAGATGTTTTATATTTTCACATATTATAGTGCTCCCATTACACTCCAACTTTTTATTTCACTTGGGTGCTCATAGTACCATGATGTGGTTTGCACTAGGACTGGGTGATAGAATGATGTAATTAAATATTGGTGATTGACAGAAGATGATATTGATTATATTTGCAAAGGAAAACTGATAAAGAGCTAAAGGTGAACTGTTAAACCATTTATGAAATACTCTAATATTACCCCAAATATTAGTCTAATAAAAGTCTAATATTACCATATTATAGTTCTACTCCAAATCAAGATATTAGTGCAAGCTGCAGATAAATTAAGTAATTAAGTAATGCACCAGACAGCTTGATCAAATTCCCCATGAAGTGATTGTATGTGAGAAAGAAAAGGACAGGATGTAGGCTATATTGTTAAATCATTTATCTATGATGATGCATATACCTATATAAACATTTTTCCATTAGTCATGGATAATCATGACACCCCATGTGGCTATACTAAAGGTTTGTTATATTTCTTTAATCCACATTTAGACAGAATAAGCTTGTATATAGTGTTATTTCCAGGAAAAATAAAGGATATTGTAATAATGGTCTGCAGATATCTCCAAGCACTGTTTAGTACCTGGCATGCAAAAAGTTCAGTTTGTTTGGATCTTCTCAAATCTGTGAGTCATATTCTTAAAAAAAAATGGCAACATTCAATATTATTCTTGGTACCTTGGGCAAAACATTTGCCCCATCCATGCTTCTCAGATTTCTGTCTCCAGAGCGATTCCCACCCCCTTTTAAAAATGTATGATTAACGATTGTGGGAATTCCTTCCCAGAATCCCCTTGCAATGCCTCAGTGCTTTGCTTTAAAGGGCAGTTATTCTGTATGATGGCCACACACATTTATAACAGCGTCTTTCTAGCCAAGTAAATCCAAAGTAAATAACAGGACTTTTCTAATAGAAGTAGTTAAATTACTTCTGCATCATTGCAATGGTGGTGAGGTTAGATAAGCTACAGGTGGTAAATCACATGCTCCTCATACTCATTAGCTTTGCTTTCAGAGGAAATGTCTGTGTTCCTGTGTGCATCTAATGCATGATAAAGCAAGTTTGTAAATAACTACGGGTTATTACCCTGCCCTACTTCTAACGGACCATGCTGTACAGATAATTATAATATTATCACGTGTCAAGTCATGTCAGGGAAGCTGAAGTGAAGAGAAAGCTCAAGCGTAGAGTTTGTATTGGTAAAATATCATGGCAGCATCTGTCCTTCAGTGTCTCAGTCTGAAGGTTTTGGAGTGAGAAAGTGCTTTTGTGGAGTCCAGCATGTGGCTTGTGTGTTAAGCACTGACTGTGTGTAGAGGAAGCTCTTGTTTACAATGGAATTATGAGTGTCAGGGGGCCTTGGGCAAGTGTGATGTAACCGTCTTACTTCACAGAACCACAAACTCATTTCAAGCCTTAGCATGCTCACCATTCAACCAGACAATCAGCATTTTTGTCCCACTACTACCACATGCCTCAAAATCTAAAGAGCCCTGGTGCTTTGGTGCACGGTGTCTGGAATTTTAGATTGAGATTAGCATTTTCATAACTCTAGAAACGAGAAGAAGTACTACTATATCAAAACAACTGGACTAGAATAATCTTGAACATTCTTCCCATCTAAGGAGTTTTGCATTGTAAATTACACTGTAAATTAGTAAATTCCATATGGATTGGAAACTAATATGCTGTAATTATGTATGTTGTTCTTGAAGCTGCTTCAATATGTGGTAAGCCAGTGGAGCTATGAATGGTTTATTGCTGCTGTCTGACTGGGGGCCAGGTTTATAGCTATGGCTCTTGTTCCCTCTGGGAAGAGGCAGCATTTAAAGGTGTACCGCCAAAACCCCTCCACTGGTTTTCCCTTTCCTTGGAAGTGTAAAAAGTAGGGCGCAGGTCGGGGCTCTTTGTCTCCCTTGGCCAAATGAAAAGTGACAGAAACCAGCCTCCAAGCCATGGCTCCCCTGAGCCCTAAGCAGCCGTGGGGCCCCAGTAATTGCACAGAGACATGCAGGAGCTATGAGCAGGCTTATTATTATTATTATTATTATTATTATTATTATTATTATTTAATTATTATTAAATAATATTATTCTTCTTCTTTTTATTATTACTACTACTAGCTTGCTTGGGCCCAATGCCCATTACTGTATAATACACCCCTGATCAAAGCTCTGGGGTCAAGCTCCAACAGAAGAAAATGTATGATAAGAAGGAAAGTCAAATGACTTAATTTGCTTAACTTTACAAAAGATGTCTTGTTCCTGCCACTTAATCACAGGATGCTTGTCACTGGACTGATTAATCAGTTGTGTTCTCTTGTATCGTATTTTGTAGGATTTTAACCAGGAGAAATCCATGATTAGGCTTTGAAGTCCTCATCAGTCTTGCTGTCCTGCTGTCTATATCCTGAGACGTGTCCCTCCACACCATCACTCTATAGCACCAAACCATCTGCAGCATCTCATCCTTTATCTGCCACAATGAAGACAACCAGGGTCTTCTTTGCAGTGTTTGGAGTCTTCCTTCTCATCAATCAAATAGAAGGTAAGACTGAAATTTCTGTAAGAGCTCATCTGAAGCCGGAGCAGAACCATTTTTTCATTTTTTTGTTTGTTTTAAGTAAGAAGAAATATATCACGATACAAGACGTTTATACTACACGTGATGCATCACCGCAGAGCAGAACTTTAGTTTCATGAACAACTCCGTTTTGATGGTGTTTTTAATGTAAATATATAAATAAGTAAATAAATGCAAATAAATGAAACAAACAAATAAAAAAAAACATTTTAGTGTTGTCACGTGTAACACGTTAAAGAAATGACCGCAATAAAAAAATTTACGCCACTAAATTTTTTTTACGCGAATTAAAAATTAGTTAAATTACATAAACCACTGGTGCGATCAGTGAACAAAAACATTCCAAAATTGACCGCTAGGTTACTCGTTTTAGGCTGTATTCCAATCGCAAGGGTCCCTAAGCTGTATCCCTGCTCGCTACACATTGCACAGGGTACAGAATCCCAAGGGGAATCCCAACGGGATTCATAGGGAATTCAGTCGCTAAAATGTCTCTCTTTGGGACGTGCTGCAACGACATCTCACGTCATGCCACTTGACTGTATTTAGCTAGATAAATCAAACAACACTGTTCAGACTAATTTTGTATGCTGTAGGCACTTTTGAAATAAATATAATGAAACATCAGTGAACTGTGGGTGATGTATTTTAACTGTTTAATGCATGTTTTGGTTGTTGTTTAACTTCATGCACAGTGCTCTGATCTCTCGTGTTCAGTGTTAGGCTCTCCTAGCTCCTTAGCTATCATAAACAGATCCACATAACACATATGTGACAGATCCACATAACACATATGTGAACTCGTATGTACTTTTTAAATATATTATCATTATTTTTTCTATTATTTTTTCTTATTTCCTTTACTTGAACTTTTGAAAAACTGCTTCCCAACTGCTTACCATTTTTCTGAGGTAAAATTGAATCAGCCAATCACGTAGTGGCAGCACGACAGAACTTCCGGTGAAGTGATATACCAACGTTCCCTAGTGCCCTACACACTGTGCAGTTTCCTTTACATTAAAAAAAAATTAAAAGTAAAATGAAATCTTTTACAAACATACAATCATCATTAATATTTCACTTTATTGAATTAAATCAAGTGAATAATGAGGCAACATTTAACATTTCTCTTAAAACAGAGCAGCGATAAACAGCAACAACATTTCCAATGGCCCTACGATGCCAACCTGCATGTACAACGCAAATCAAAATGTGAGTTAAAACCGAGATTAACACGCAATTTAAAATTGTAATCGGGCGGTTAAGGACGATTTAAAATTTTATGGCCTGACAGCTCTGTAAATGTTATGTACAGTCCTGTGCAAAAGTCTTAGGCACCCTATTGTTTTTAGGTACAACTTTTGTTATTGATGGTTTTTTTTAATCTTTTGAGTTCTGCATTATTGAGTCATTTCCAAATGTTACTTTTCCAACAAAAAAAAATAAAATGTTGCACAAGAAACGTTTGTATGTCAGTAACAAAAGCAACACATTACATAACGGACCACTTTTTAACAAAGAACATAATGAAGGCTGCTGGGTTTTGCATGCAAAAAAAGAAGTAAATGTGAGTCTCCAGAAAGTCTCCAGAAGAGCTGCGGCAGGTTCTCTAAGACACTCAGTAAAACTTTATGTAAACACATCTTTGATATTTTCAAAGACGTCTTTACTTTACAGTGAGTCTTTGGATGTGCCTAAGATTTCTACATCGTACTGTACAGTAAATTGCTGGTGAGTTTTACTGGTGAGTGTCTTGGAGAATCTGCCACAACAGTGTCTTCTGGAGACACTGACTGTCAGACTTACTTTTTTTTGCATGCAACACCCAGCAGCCTTCATCATGTTTTAGTCTGAAAAACATTTTGAATAGCAGAAGTTGTACCTAAAAACAACAGAGTGCCATTTCTAGCACAATATTGATAATGTATTATAATATCCCCTGTATTATTAATGTGTTTAAATCATAAACCTTTATGGAGCATTGATTAAAGGTCAGGTTACTGATCAGATATTTAAGGGTTCCAAGCCCCACTATCGCCAAGCTGCTATTGTTGACCCTCTCTGCTCATCCATATCATGCTTTACCCCGTGCCCTGACCCTAACAAGCTGCTAAAAATAAAGACTTTCTCTGTACTGTAATGTATATGTGACATATAAAGGCTACTTCTGCTGCTGCTTCTTCTTCTAAATATAGACATTTGTTTTTTGTTACATTTAAGTGTAGAAATTTCCAGAGCAATAATGAAAATTGTAGTGATGATTTCTAACCTGATGAGAAGTGAATAATATCTAGCAGATGGATTCATGATGAGTATTTTCTCACAAAATGATCACAGTTTGTTTGAGAACGTTGTAACAAAGCAAATCAATGGCCTCCTAGTTGTAATGTGAGAATCCATGTCTTTCACCCCCCCTCCTCCTCCTCCTCCTCCTGCATCACTGGTTAGGTGTGAATGAGCCATTGCTATCCCAAAGAGGACCATTTGGTTATGCATGAAAGGTTTTCTGCTTTATCAGTTAATTAAATGGGGTTGGAACTTTGTGTGTGAAGCAAATGTGTGGTTAGATGTATGGATGAGTGCAGCATCCAGACACTCATTGTTTCACCTCACTGGTGGTCGGGGGTGGATCTGGCGCATATCTGTAGATGTAGGAGATTGTGAAAAGGTAAATTGTGCTGATTGTATTTCTACAGATAACACGGTGCATTATCATTAAAAGCACTTCAACAGGGCAATTGTTTAACCAAGCAGAGACGATCGACTTCTGGCAGAAGACAGCTAGTTTGTAGTAGCACCACCTTTTTAATATAATATAATTAATATAATTCAAATGCTGTTGAATGCAGCATTAAGGCAGTTGTACATTTTAAATGTCTAGGCTGTAGAAGGGATTTTGCAGTCAGCTAGTCATTTATTTGCATTCTGAGTTTCTCATTAACACAAGATGTGTTTTTTGGCTTGCTTGTTTCTAAAAGCCTCTCTATTTTTGGGTGCAATTTGCCGGAGTCGTAAACAGCGACTATTCTTAGCCACTGGAAAACATCAGTAGGGAAACTAGATTTGAGATAGATCAGTCTGCTTTGCTTTGAAGCTGAAATGAATGACAGTCCTGTTATTTACGCTGAAAATGGTTAAAATGGTAAAAACACACAGGGTCACACGCGGGTCATGTACGCCTTTGTGAGGAGATTTTTGTTGTTGCTTTTCCTTCTGTAGCTCATAGAGCCGTTAGGAGAGCAGCCGAGTGTTTTCCTTACACAAAACTGCCATAGATATTTTGGTTCAATGTTTAGTCGAGTCATGTGACTGCGTGGAGTGGTCACCATCAGCCTAAAATATGTCCTCCGTGTTGCTATTTCCATCTCTACCCTGGGATGGGTGCAGAAACAGACGCTGGAAGCCATTCCTTTGTGCTCATAAACTGAAAATATGGTCAGAGCCATTAAAACAAAGGGCAACCACTTCGGTCACGGCAGAGGTCCGTTTTAAACAGCAGCGAGGGAATTGTGCTGTAAGGAGGAGGTGGGGTTAGGGTTGTGAAATTCTGCTGAATGGTGGCAGCATTTTCCCCAGATTTCCTTTGGTATTCTTCTTTTGCAAAATTAAATGAAAGAAGTGCTAACACCGATGTGTGCATGTGTTTTAGTGAATATTATAAGGTACTGCATTTCAGATGAGAAGGTTAAACCTATGGTTTAAACACAGGCATTGACCAAATTAAGCCATTTTTATTTGTATTGTGGCCCAGTGCAGTAAAATCACACGGGCCGTATGCTAAGAATTACACGTCTGCTGTGGCTCACCACTTTCACTATTTTACTCTTTCTCATTTCAGTCATCTGTTTAGCACAGCTCTCATTTAATACTTGGACGGCTCAGGATTGCTCTGTGGTGCTAACCCTGCTGTTTTTGTGAACCCCCTCATGATCGCTCCTGTCCTGTGAGCGCTCATTCAACCTTCCCACTTCCCTCCTCCCTCCACCCCCAGTCCCTCACTCCTGTGGTGGGCCAGTCGCCCAGGCCATACTACAGGAAGCTTGTTGAGACTATTGTTGGTGTTTCTGCGTTTCCCTAACGCTTTAACCATTTCCTGTATTACACAGTGTCATGGTCATTATTCTCGCCCAAGCACATGAAACTGGCTGTTCTCCGGAAATGATATTCATACGCTGACAGAAAGGGAAGAACAAGTCCCAGCTATTGTGTGTGTGTGTGTGTGTGTGTGTGTGTAATAAAGCAAAGCCAGACGAAAGGTTGTGTGGTTGTGGGCAGGTTGGTTCAGGAGGTGTCTCACAACCCATTAGGAACACCCTTTAATGAATCCAGTCCACTTTACGAGTCTGTCTCAGGCAGGCTCTTGTTTTCCACATGTTCTCCTTTCTCCCCTCTCATTCCCTTTTAACAAGCCAGTCCTTTAATAGCAAAGGATTATTAAGTTTTGGAGACTTTCTTCTGAAACCTGAGGCCATGTCTTGAAAACCTCTGACCATTACAGGCGCTGTGATTTATTATTAAGCCATGCTCGTGTTAACTATCCAATTTGGAGTTTGGTCTGCTTTTGTTTAATCACAGTAAGTGTAAGGGTTTTGTGTGGTAGATGCTGAACCGCATTATAGATGCTCTTACTATGCAACATGCAACAAAGACCACTGACTTTACTAGTAACAAAAGTGTGCTTCCCTTATTTAGCAGATTGTGGCTTACTTTGTGTTCTGATGTATTTTTAGGGAATGAATACTCAGCCTTGGCCTTGTTGTAGTGGAGGATCGTGTTTGTCCGCAGCTCTAGCGTAGACGTCGAGGCACAGTAAGAACGAGCTCTGCCTTGATTATAGACTGCGAGAGACTTGGCTGAGGTCTTGCATCATTTCCTGCTCAGACTTTCCTGTGCTTCTGAGAAATTCAGTTTGCTGGAAAACAAAGTGTTGATGCTTTTTTTTTTACAAAATCTTTCTGTAATTTTGTTATTTCTTTTACATTCTTTGCAAAGTTCATTCTGATCATTCTTGTCACGGTATGCACTGTGGCTTGGATGAATTAGTCACACTGTTATGTTTCTCAGACAACAGCTATAAGCCAGCTGGCATATCCTGTCGATCAAGGTGTGAAGTTTCCACCCCTTTGCATCTGCATTCTCGGCATATCCCAGCTCAGATCTTGCTCCAGGCTCTTATGAGCTTTGCACCAGGCTCTCCAAGCTGCCTGCACTGCCCTCATATTTATGAGGGTTAAACCCCAGATGTGGCAGAGCTTTTGCAAACTGCAAAAAGTCATTCCATGTAGCTCTTACGTGACAGGAAGCAACTGCATGATATAGCTACATAAATTGGGCAGTTAAGACTTCATGGTATTCCTCCACTAACATGACTCAGATTCACTCATAATTTCTTATAAAAGTATTGCATGTGTGTGTTTAGCCAT
>JAOVYV010000053.1:7783945-7797466 GCA_025674545.1 Hassar affinis
ACCTGTAGCCCATTTCCTGCACACACCTGTGCACGGTGGCTCTGGATGTTTCTACTCCAGACTCAGTCCACTGCTTCTGCAGGTCCCCCAAGGTTCTAAGCTACTAGTAGCACAATAATTTGTAGTTACAGGTGATTATATACTAATAACCATAATTATAAATTCTAGATTCTATTTCTGCTATTAGATCCCCTTAAATCCTACATGCTGTACTTTTAAAAAAAGACAACTGGAAGATCATGATCGTGTGCATGATCTCTGGTCACTGGAGTTGCTCTTAAAGTCGACCAGTTGCCCTTATTCAGGGCTGTCCTTTTCCAGCAACCTGGAAGGTCAAACAGCATGACCTGTATATGTGGTTTTGCTGTTTTACAAATGCACAAGGGAGCACTCAAACACAAAGCTCCACAAAAAGAAATAATGGAATGTGATCCTTCGCAGTTTTGCAGGATGCGTTAAGGGACAGCAGACAGTAATTCAAATATACTTCTAGTAGGTCTCTGTCATGTTCTCATCCTCTGTGTTGAACAGAAGGATCCTTGAGAATGTGTGCTGATAAAGCTCCCTTTGGACCAGTGTTCCCTTCACAAGCTCCGTTTCACTGCCTCGTCCAGGAAACATGCTTGCCTTCAGCAGCCTTACCTCCACCTCCAACTGGGACAGAAATTATGCAATCTAATGTTAGGTAGATACCAGTGTGGGGTACATAAACACACTCCTGGTAATGAACTGTAAAGCACTGCCATGATTTAGAAACACCTATCTGCCTCTTGTGCTGTGATGGACACCAGTGATAAATGATGCCATGTCAGCTCAATGGCTATATAAGCAAGTTGAATGAAACAGTATGAAAAGAACTGAAAGGACTGTTATAAAACTTTTACTTACATTTCCAAAGATTCGCATGGTGGCAAAAATATATACATATATAATATACAATACTATAAATATGGTATGGTATAAACAATATGTCAATTATATAATAAGCAACCATGGATTTATAAAAGCAGCAACACTTGGTATCCACAATACACAGAAAATGGTTAAGTAAAAATGTTAATATATTGTGATATTAACATCATGCTATCCGGCCCTAGTGGTCAGTGGTCATATAGTAAAATTTGACTAAAGGGCATTATAGCATTAAACAAGAATATACAACAATTAGCCATGAAATTAAAACCACTGACGGGTTATGTGACTAGCATATATTTCTAGTGTGATCTATTAGACAGCAAGTGAACAGTCAGTGAACAGTCAGTAGGAAAAATGGGCAAGTGTAAGGAGCTGAGCAACTTTGATGAGGGCCAAATTGTGATGGCTAGACAATCTCAGTGGTACTGCAATGTAGTAATTAGTACCTACCAAACGTGGTCCAAAGAAGAGTGACCAATGAACCGGTGAGAGTCATGGATGCCTGAGACTTACTGATGAGCATGGGGCTGTATTGGGCTGTGTATGGGGCCCATGTTCACCCCTGTCCACCACTGGAAAAGCCTACAGTGGGCACATAAGCATCAGAACTGGTCCATACTGCTGGGAAACCTTGGGTCCTGGCATTCATGTGGATTTTATGTTGACATGTATTACCTATCTAAACATTGTTGCAGGCCAAATACACTCTGTATACAGAGAATGCACACTGTATTCTCTATTGGCAGTGTCTTCTTTCTGCAGGATGATGCACCCTGTAACACTGCAAAAATTGTTCAGGAGTGGTTTGAGGAAGGTGTTGATTTGGCCTCCAAATTCCCCAGATCTCAATCCAATTGACCATCAGTGGGATTTTCTAGACAAATAAATCAGATCCATGAAAGCCCTACTTTGCAATTTATAGGATTTAAAATACCTGCTGCTAAAATATTGGTGCCAGATTACCATAGCACACCTTCAGAGGCCTTGTGCACTCCATGTATCCACAGGTCAGAACTGTTTTACAGACACAAAAGGGACCTTCACTATCAGCTATCACTATCTATCAGCTTTTATCGTCTTCTGTAGAACAAATATGAGTGGTTGTTGCATAAATGCAACAATACAACTACCGTGCTTGCATTATGCAGATCTGGCATAAAATCATTAGGATTCTTACCATAATTATCCATTTTATGGGTTTTTTTGTTGTTGTTGACACCTTGTGAGAACCTATAAAAGTTCCAAGATCACTTAGAAAGGGTTTTCCCAAAAGGTGCATACCATGTTAACTAGCATTAATGGTATATCGGTATAGTTCATACACTTTCTATTTACAACAATAAGATACATTATCATAAGTTGTTCTCCCAGTATTTGATGTGACCAATCTAAAGTCTAGAAGCTACTTTAGTGTTTTGTTTTTGTGTTTTCAGATTGTTCCTTGAATGATTTTATGAATATCTAACAGTATATGCTGTATAAATATTCACCAGGAGTGGTCTTACTACTCCCAGTGTGCCTTTTATATGCTGCTTGTCTCTCCCTTTTTCCTCCTATTTTGTCCCTTCTTTTGCTTCATCTCTCTTGTCCTCATCATAATCTGCAGCTGGTCCAAGTTCACACCATTGGAGGAGCTAACCAGCTCTTCTGTGTACCTGAATAAATTCTGGAAAGTTCTCAAATGATCCTCCAGGTTTTGTTGCAGGGTTTTAACATCTCTCTGCAGTTCCATTACAATTCCACTGGGGGAAGCCGTGCAGTTGCATGGATGCTGTTCCAGCACACTGAGTCTACTGGCAAGCTGCTCCACTTCCTTTCCAAGGCTCCAGAAGTCACTAACTGAGTAGTCCTCAACGTCCTCCTTTTGCGAAATATCTGCCAAAGTGTCTAGATGCTCTTCAGAATTACTCCTCTGGTCTTTTGTGAAGCTCCATTCTGTGAATGCCACAGGGTCATCATTGGTCATTTGAGCTTTCTCTGTATCGCTCTTCCTTAGAGAGGTCAAGCTGTTCTCATGACCATCAATCTTTTCCTCCATCAGACGCATTTTCTGTAGCAGTACAGGAATGGCAAGCTCCTTCTGCTGGCTGTCAGACCAGCTTGAGAACTCCATGACTTCGTCACCTAAAAGCACCTCAAGAACCTCAGAGTGGCGGATGGCATCCTTGAGTAAAGAAGTGAATGATGCAGAGAGATGTCTGATTTCAGCTTGCTTCACAACAAATTGACTTTTAAGCCCAATTATCTCCTTTTGGCTGTCCAGGAGGGAGGATTTTAACTGGGCTAGGTTATCATTAAGCGTCTTTCTGTTGAGCTGCTCAAATGCTAATGATTCTCTCACACTCCACAGGCCTTGATGGAGATCTTCAACTTCTGGGGCCCACTGGCTAAGCCCCCTCTTTGCCTCAACATCCTCCAGGGCATACCGGTTCTCTTTGGCAAACTTCGTGACATTAGCCACCTTGGATTCCAACCTAACCAAAGAATCCCTAATTTCTTTACAGCTGCAAATCTCACCTGCTGTGGAAAGCTCATTGTTTTGGAGATGCTGATAAATATTGTCCACATCAAGTTGAAACTCTCGCAATTCTCTCTCTTGGGAACTGAGATTAAGAGCAAGGTCGTTAACGATTTTCAGCGTGGCCACTCTAGCCGCATCTACTTCAATCCCAATCTGCGCCAAGTGGACCTCTGTGCTTTGGGTGACATACTCCAGACTTTGACTCACATTCCTCAAGCCATGGTCTAGCTTCTGTACAATATTGATCAAATGTTTGGAGTTTTCAGTTAGGGGACTGAGCTCCATAGTGTTATTCAGTACTTTCATGTCCAGAGTACTGATGGCTTCCCACACACTGGCCTCCAGCAGGGACAGGCTTGCACTGCTGTTATCTGAGAGAGCTCGTTCTTCCTGTGTTGTCTCCTGCAGCCTTTCATGATTCAGAATGACCTCCATGGAAGAATTCAGAGACTGTAAGCTCACCTAAATGGCACAACAACAAACAGACTCAAACACAATATTCTTTTACTATTGATTGCAGCCTTGAGTTTTAATTTACTATCATCTGAAGGCAGATTAATAGTGGGTAATAATGCCTCACCTGTATTTCCTCATGACTCATGTTAATATCGTGGTCAATTTTGTCCTTTAGACTGGTCATGTTATGAAGCAGATGTTCTTGTTGCAAGTGTACTGTTTGTTCTATCTCTTTTTGTTGTGAGTCCAACTCTGTCCAAAGCTGCTGTATCTGTTCAAAGTTGTCCTCTAAGTCTTTCTGACATTTTTCTTCATGGGCACGACTAGTTTTGGACAAGCTCTCTTGCTCAAGCCTCAGATTCTTCAGATCCACAGACAAACCTTCCATCTCTCTGGACAAATTCTCTAAAGTACGATTAAAGCCATCCAGCATCGGCTGAAGTTGGGTCATTACTGCTGCAATTATTTGATGAAATGCCAAGAGGGTGCTGGAATCCATGTACGGCAGAGAAGAAGAAGATGGAGGAGGAATACCTCCACCACTGCCTAAAACAAAACATGGATGTCAGTAATCTTAACCATTTTACCTACTCAAACAAGGATATATAGAGCTTCAGCCATATTTGGCTCTAGTCTATACATGTACTACCATAGGATTTTATGCTAATATAGCAATCCAGACTTGCTGGCACTCTTGGTTCTCATTAACAAAAGAATAAGCTTCTATAAAAGATTCTATCGTTCTGTATTGTTTTTTCCCCCCTATCTTCAGAGTGTATTCCTGTACATTGCTCCTCTATGCTTGGAATATTCTCACAAAGCCCTATTTTATCCTGGAACAGGAGGCACAACACCAGATTGCTGAATAGGATTTCCCCATCTCAGCCTGTATCCCTCGAAAATGCCAGTCTCCAGTTTACCACCTGCAGGTGAGCTTGTATGCATTATTAAAGTAGCTGCATTAGATAATATATTTGGTGAGCACTTGCTCTAGTTCAGTTCCAAGTTACATTCATTCATTCATCTTCAGTCATCAGTTTATCCTAGCCAGGGTCATGGTGGATCTGGAGACTATCCCAGGAAAATTTTAAGTTCAGTACAAAATTTTCCGTCTGTCAATATTTTCTGGATGAGAAAATGGAAAAGCAGTTATAAAAAGAAATGGGGGTGTATCCTGCACCAATATCCCACCTACATATTAGGCTTCAGAGCAGAAAAAATGTTTGACAGAAGTCACAGTTTTGTCTTTTTGGCCTTCTTGGTTGCAGACCTGATTTGAAGAATGCAAGGTATAGTGATGTAAATATGAATACTGATACGAATGAGATTTTACTTGAAGGATAAAGAGAAAAGAAGTTTCTAATCAATTTGCATATCCTCTGAGCAGGTCAGACTACTCAGAATTCATTGGAAAAAGGAAACAAGCTCTCACGGTAGTGAGACTGATTATGGGTTATGGGCCAAAAGTGAGATCATTCAGGCCCAGACCAAATTTGCAATACTTGCCAGAGTCAGAATCATCAGCCTGCGAAACATCTGTTGGAGCTGTTTCTGTGAGTTTTTGACTGGGCTGACTTTCTCCTCTCAGACTCACTGTGGATGGCAGCAAAGTGATTCTAGGCTTAATGAAATGCAACATAAAGTATATATACTTTAAAGAATACATATTTCATTAAAACATATTGCACAGATTTTAAATATTATCTGCAAGTGGTTAATGTAGCTGCAGGTTTTCATCCCAAGTAATTGCACTTGTTATAACAACAAAGGTTGTTCTTTAAATTGCTAGGTGTGACTTCAGTTATATACTCAAACATTTTCTGATTATGTACAGTGGTAAGGCTTGTTCATAACAATCTTATGATTTATATTCACTAAGCTAGTACAGA
This sequence comes from Hassar affinis, assembly GCA_025674545.1. Lineage (NCBI taxonomy): Eukaryota > Metazoa > Chordata > Actinopteri > Siluriformes > Doradidae > Hassar > Hassar affinis. The sequence continues at coordinate 7,789,727 of JAOVYV010000053.1, forward strand.
AAGGCACAGAACTGAAGAATCACACTCTGGCCTCCATTGTCCGGTGTAAACTGAAAAGTATTAAGCCATGGGTTGTACTTTGTTGTACTCTAAAACTGGTCATTTTAGAGTAAAATAACATTCTAGGTGATTGTAGATGTATGCGATTGTGTTTACCTGTCTCCTGACAATTGTTGCCTCCATGGCCTGGACAGCACTTCCAGTGCAGTGCAGTGATAGTTTTCTGCTTTTGTCTGTGCATAGGATGTGAGGAGATCTGATGGCTAAACATCAGCATACAGTTAAGGCCAAAAGATGTAGGCTTCACAACTCTATACATTTCATGTTACCATAAATTTACTGTGTAAAGTCAGTTAGGGTTTGGAAGAGGCTGATTTATTTCTGCTTTTATATACTATATACTATATCAGTTTCATTTTCAGTGGGTTTGAAATGTACATACACTCTGTTAGGATCTGTTGGCATTGCCTTTTAACTGCTTAAGACTTAGCCATTAGATATAGCTGTTCCCAAGCTTCTCACAATGCAAAAGATATTGCCTGTTCCTCCTGACGGAAATGGTGTAACTCAGTCAAGTTTGTGAGCCTTATTGCATGGCCATTTTTGTTTTTAGTTCAGTTCACATTCTATGAGCTCCAGGTCATGGCTTTTTGATTTCCCATCCAGTCCTTTCATGTTGTTGTCTTTTAGCCATTTTGTTACAACTTTGGAGATATGCTTAGGAGCACTGGCCTTCTGGAAGACCCACTTGCAACCAAGTGATTTTCTGGCTTATGTCTTGATAATCCCCTTCTTCAGGATCTATTTTTCTTCAGGATAAATTTTTGATCATCTATTTTCTGATGTACACCAGTCTCTTTTCCAATAAAAAAACCCACAACTTGATGCTAGTACCCCCATGCTTCACAGTTGGGATGGTGTTCTTTGAATTCAATAGTCACCCTTGTTCTTCCATACACAGCGATGATCATTATGGCCAAACAATTCCATTTTTGTCCCTCAAAAGCTGGTGATCACTGGCAAACCTCACTCTGGAATTTATTATGCCAGTCTTAAAATAGGGGCTTCTTTTTTAGTGAAAGTCTTTCAGGCCATGGTGATGTAGGGCTTTGTTTCTTGGTACTTAATGCCACCAACTCTAAAACACTAAAAATTTGACCTAGTAGAATTAGTGAATCAATGCTAAAAATAAATCTGGCCTCAGATGTGAACAAAGTAGGTGCCCTAACTGATGTACCAAACCAAATTTATGGTAGCAAGTAAAACTGAGATTGAATAAATTTAGCCTGTATACACAAATGAAGCCTTCTACATAAACATGAGTTATTTATACACAAAAGTTGACAAAGTTGAATTAAGTAACTCACTTAAATATTTGGCAGTCAGGGTCATCTTTAATGCATGGGGTATCTGATGTCACTGTATGCTCCTCAGGACCAGTGAGCTCTGCAACACTTACCGCACGCTTATGAACAAAAGCACACCAGTTTCTGGATGGAGAGAGCACCACAAAAGACACAAAAAGGAAGAAATCTGAGTTAAGTGAAGAAATGATTAAAGCATAAGCAGGAAAGGAAGATGAGAGTTGAGATATGACAAAGTGTCTGAGAGAGGATGAATAAATGTAGTAGAGACACTTGGCTTCTTTTTCTACTGGCTCTTTTAAGTTCAAAGACATGGTGTCACTCTTTCAAAAACTGAAAATAAGGGCTCTTGTTTTATACCAACATGTATTAGTGATAAGATTAGCGATGTAGCAGATCATTAAAAACATTACTTCATTGTTGAACATGACGAACCAGAATTTATTATTTTAATGTATTAATGCCTATAATAAAGATATTTTAATGTCACTTTAGAGCATTGTTCAAATTTTTTGTTGTTTACTTTGACATAGTGAATTTCTCACTACACATCCAAGGTTTAAAATGCATTCTTATATAATCTCTTATTATTTTATTATCATCTGGCTTGACTGTCCTGTTCTTTGTGTGCTATATACGATTTCCTAGCATTTGCTCATGCCTCTGTATCTTTCACCTAATCTCTCTTTAATGTTCACTCCTTCTTTCATCTTTCTTAGATTTTATCAATTAATCTCTTTTTAAACACCTCTTTATTTCTCTCTGAGCCTCCTTTGTGAGTCATGTCAGCACACAATGCACCAGTTCATGCTGGTCCAGACTCAATATGCTCTGCCTTTGTCCTGCTACCTGCTGATGATTGAGCTACACTGCAGTGTGAGTGTCCCCAGTGCAGAGCGTTTCCTGTGATCATAAGCTTATTTTCTGTTCACTGTGGGTGTTTGTGCTCTAAGTGATGTCAGCATATCAACTCGATACAGGTCATTATACAAACTAATACCCATGAAACAGCCATATGTACCAACTTATCTTCAAATGATTGGAAACGTTATATTATCTCATCCTCTTTAGAACTAACTTACAGGTTTTCCACTTTTCCATGCATTTAGGTTTTGCAATTTTGACAGCAGCATCAAATATATGTTATATATATTCAGTATTTTGGGCACATTTGTTTTTGCTATTTAATATACTTCCATTGCATAGAACCACTTGTAATATCTGTTGACTTTATATGTATAAATGACAAAGCCTCAACCGAATTGAAATAAACTGAATTGAACATAAGCAAAGATATGTTTAATAAACATAATATATAGTGATAGTTGGAAAATGTATTCAGATACTTATAGAATAGTGTTTACATCTCTTTTACACTCACTGAGCACTTGATTATGAACTTTATTAGGAACGACTGTATTCCATGCACTAATGAGCCAATTGTGCGTCAGCAGTGCAGTGCATGAAATCACAGCCAAGGAACTTCAAGTAATGTTCACATTAACTATCAGAATGGAGAAAAATGTGATCTTGGTGATTTTGACCACAGCATGATTATTGTTGCCAGACAGGCTAGTATTTAAGTATATATAACTGCTGATCTCCTGACATTTTCACAAACAATCTCTAGAATGGTGCAATAAAGGAAAAAAGCATCCAGTGAGCACCACTTCTGCAGACGGAAATGCCTTGTTGATGAGAGAAGTCGATGGACAATAGCCAGACAGACAGTTCAAGCTGACAGAAAGGCTAAAGTAACCCCGATAACCACTCTGTACTAATGTGGTCAGCAGAATGCTGAAGCAGGTCAGAATGCACAATATGTCGGGTAAGCTACAAAAGAAGACCTCATCAGGTTCCACATCTGTCAGCTAAGAACAGAAATCTGAGGTTGCAGTAGGCACAGACTAACCCAAAACTGGATTGCTGAATAATGTAACCAGCATTTTTGCTGAATTGGAGATGGTAGGGTCAAAATTTGGTACCAGGAGTCTGAATCCATTGATCCAACCTTCCTTGTGTCAACAGTCCAGGCTGTTGGAGGTGGTGTAATTGTGTGGGGGATGTTTTCTTGGCACATTTTGGGGCCATTAATACAAATCAATCATTGTTGCATGCCAAAGCCTAACTGAGTATTGTTGCTCACCATGTGCATCACTTCATAGCCACAATCGACACATCTTCTAATGGCTACTTCCAGCATGATAATGCACCATGTCACAAAACAAACTTCATCTCAAACTGGTTTCATGAACATGACAATGATTTCAATGTTCTTCACTAGCCTTCCCAGTCACTGGATTGGATCCAATAGAACACCTCAGGGATGTGGGAGATTCACAGCATGAAAGTGCACCTGAAAAATCTGCAGGATTTCTGAGATTCAATCACTTCCACATGGATCAAAAATTAAACTCAAAGGAATGTTTCCAATATCTTGTGAAATCCATGCCATGAAGAATTAAGGCTATTTTGAGAGCAAAGTGAGGTGCTTCCTAATATTAGTACAGTGTTTCTAATATATATATATAAAAGTAATATATACTTTTATCTGAAACTTTTCACCCAAAACTGTGCACTATACAGAACTTTTATACACCTCTACCATAAAAATTAACGTATAGTGCAGTTAGTTCATATGCAAAATTAATCATATTCTTCTGCAAAAGATGTTAACAGATGTTAAAGGATGTTGGCTGGGAACAAGTAGCAATAATGGTGAAGGTCAAGCAGCTTCCTAAATTCCTCAGGAACAATATTATTTAACAAGGCTCAAATGAAAAAAAAGCTACAGATTGTACAATTGGTTCACTAATACACAAGTGGAAAGTTTACTAATCATTTTAGGACAGGTGCACCATTCAAGATCTCACACAGACTCAGATTTCATGCACTCTGACTAATAAGGAAGGTAAAGTAGAAGCCAGCAGTCACTTGAAAAGAGTTGCAGGATGACCTGAAAGCAGCAACACTCAGAGAACAATAAACAAGGATTTGCAATGCAGTCATTTCCTTTCCTACATTCTTCCTCTGCTAGAAAAAGAAGCACAGCTCATTCGACCAAAGCATGTACGCCTTTCAAAGTTCTTTTGCAACAATATACGCTGGTCAAATGAAGTAAAAATAGAACTTTTGGGGAATAATTCAGTTCCTCATGAATACATACTTATACATAGTTAATATTAATAAAATAATAAAAGTGAAAAGTCTGAGTGTAAATGTGTAATGTGTGTACATTTGAGGTAGGTATATGCACTGGAAGTATATTACATAACACAATCAAAAGAGTAAATTACTGTATAATGGATGAATTGAGAGAATGTAAGATGCAACTGCCTAAAAAGGAACACCACACACCTGTAATACTCCATTGTACCTTTGAAGATTTACTTATATTGTTTGTAATCGCAAGTGTACTTCCACAGTAACCTTTGTTATGAATCTATAAATCTAAATCTATAACTCTATACATCATCAACAAAGATGTTGGCTCAAAACTGATCTATAAACAAAGAACTAAGATAAATAATCCACCAAGACAGATTATGTGTATTTTGTTTAACATATAATGTAGTTTATGGCAGGAAAATGTCCATGTTAACAATCTGAGGCATTCTGACCTAACAAACTGCATCATTGTTACTGCACTGATAATCTGGTATGGCATTTCATTTTTTTTCCAAGTCTCAGTTTATCGATTCTACCTTTGTACACTGTTTTCATTTATATTTTTATCTAATAAGTCATATATGCTTACCCTCTGCGTGCAGGCTGGTGTGAGCTCTGTGTCAAGAAGGGTAAAGGGCTCTGAGGTGTCTCCAGCTGAGTATCCAGCTGTCCAGATCTGCTGAGATGCTCATGTTCAAGAGGTACCGGAATGTGATCTGTGCTAAATCTGCCCTTGAATCCTGCCTTTTCTTTTTCCTCTACATCTGGATCCCGGGCGTTCAGTTCACTTAAACAGGATGAGCAGAACAGCATGGCCAGCAGCAACGTGAACACTGTGAGGTCCATCCTCCTGCCTCTTCCACGAAAACACACAGACAGCATCAGGTAAAAGGCACTGGAAATTCTTCTTCAGTTTGTGGTTTGAACAGCCTTGAACAGTTTTCTCCTCTGCTTTTCTATCTGTGTGCTCTTCTGTCTCAACTCTTCTGAGTTCAAGCATTTTCACAAAACTTTCTCAGTCCCCGCCCTCTCTGCACCCACTTCCTGTCTCTCGTTCGTTCACCCCCTCCTCTCCCTTGACAGTATCACACCCTCAGACAACTGAAGGAAAAAGGCTGCCTGCTTTTAAAAGGTTAAAGGTGCTGGAGCAAGAAACCAGTTGTCACATATATATTGGGATTAGGCTTACATGGCTACACACACATGTATTGCCCTTCATTTGCTTTTGAACTTGTAGGAAAACAGATCTGAGTGTGTTTTGCATAGAGTTATGGATAGGTTTTCATTTTATCAGGTGTTTTTGAAAAAGTTAACCAGGGCAAAAGTGCTGAAAATGAACCATGACCAAAGCCTGGTTTCACATCTGTGTCCTCAATTATAAATGAGCATGTTGACACACTGGAGGCCTTGTTCCAAGTGCTGACCCCAGACATCAGCTGCTTTTTCTCAAGCTAAAGAGACAACATCCCACCAGCAGAGCAGCTGCGCAAGGCGCGCTATGTTTGGAATAAAGATATCTCAGGGAGAAGGGTCCTATTGTGTGGATAAGTTGATGAAAGGCAGGCTTCAGTGTGGATCTGGAGTGTGGTGCTCCTCAGAGCCACGGGTTCAGTGTCCGTCGGACCGATCCTATCGTGTGCGGCTCAGCTGTGACAACAAACACTGCTGGCCTCAGACCCTGTCAAAACTTCAAGAGCTTCCTGTCTGCTGTGCAGACCCTTAGTGACCTCACATTGCAGAAACACTGTGTAATCCCAGTTTATTCATTATTTGTGTTATATTCTTGGAATGGAAAGCTTGATTAAATTTTAAAAATGGCTCCCAAGTAGTTCACTAGTCTAAAGATTCACTCGCTTGTACGGAGGTGGAATGTAACAAACTATGCTACATCTTTTGGTTAAACAAACATGTTCTAAATACAAATAGGAGGTACACTTTTTTTCAGAAAGCTCAACAAAATGGTTCACTTTTTATTTGGTTAAGAGAGGTGTTCATCATTCAAGCACTTTTAACCATGGACATTGTCCCAAAGCAGCTTTACAAAGACATAAACTCAAGACGTAACTTATATATAGGGTTTTATCCCAAAATGTTATCCCTAATGAGCAAAGCAGGGGCGATGTTGGCAAGGAAAAACTCCTTCATATGTTAAGAGGAAGAACCCTTGAGGGGAACCCATGCTTATTTAGGTGACACTGGATAGTGCAATAATAAATAATCGATTCTGAGTGCTATATAGTAAAAAAGCTGCAACTGTAACCAGGAAACTGATTAAAGTTTTAACATGAAGTCTACACAGTTGAAGTCATCATGACTCAGATCCCACTGCACCCAACAAAATGTTACATGAGTGGGAGTTTCTTCTTCCTTATAAATGACAAGCAATGCATGTCATTTATCCTTAGTCACTGCCTGGGTTTAGTGGTGTATTACTAGGCTATTAGTTTGTTTATATTTTGGGTCATGACCAGGTACAAACCAGAATAATAACTGTGTGATGAGAATTTTAACAAATAGGTGTGCTAATCTCTAAAAAAAAAAAAAAAAAAAAAAAGGGTTACTAGCTTCCTACTTCAGTCACTTCAAATTGATCAAAACTACAAATTCCAGTAATGCCACAGGTATCTGTGGTTAGGAAATTCAAAAGCTCGTGGTATAACCATGCTCAATCAGAGCAGCAAATTTCAGTGTCTCGACTTATATATACGAAGAGGTACAGCAAAGGAAATGTAGTGTTCCCCTTCAAGCGTGCCACCATGTAACATTGTGAGTTTCTAGTGGCAGTGATGTGGTTGCTAGCTTCATATAGCTGAGTGTAAGCACATGTTCAACTTCATCGTACCATTTCAGACTGGTAAAGGTTATGTAAGAGAAAAAGAACAAGTGTTTTGGTGCACATTGGCAACAACTAAAGCAGAAGAAAATAGAGAAAAAACATTAATTATGGCCACATGAAAAGAATATAAGTTGTGCTAGTCATTTCCTATCCTGTACATGTTACCCTGGGAACTGAGATTACATTTCAGAGAGCAGAGCTGATGGTGTCAGACTGACAGACATATTTCAGTGAGAATTGTCTATTGTTGTGGTCAAATTTCAGTCTTTGAGCCTACAGTATAATTGTCTACAGGGGTAAGAGCAGAGTGTGAAGGTTCAATTAGCAGGGTAAGAGCACAGGTTTGCTCAAAATATTGCAATGCACACAACA
>JAOVYV010000053.1:7810303-7821359 GCA_025674545.1 Hassar affinis
CTGGTCCAATTTAGCCATGAAACCTCCCACACTAAAATGACAGGTGTTTCAGTTTCATTGTCTAACCCCTGTAAATCAGGACTGTTTTTTTCATGTCAAATCCAAAAATTAATATTTTAACTGCATTCTTTTAAGAAAAACTAAAATTTCCAAAACTGGAAATAACCTCAGGTGGAAAATACTTTATTGCTCTACTTTGCTGTATTTATACTTTGAGTATTATTAAGATAGAATTCCTACATAATTACTTTTCCAATAAAAAAACCCTTATACTCAAATTCATTCATTTAAAAAAAAAACTATTAAGAACTGTGCCAATTTGTCATTTTCTCATGCTACACAATGGAGTTACTGCCTAAAAAAGTTGCTAAAAATATGCTAAGTAAGCAAAGATTTTATGAAATCTTTTCCTGCCACTGAGATACGTTTTGCTAATTTGCGAAAATGAACTCTGTGTTTATATTTAAATGACTTTGCTAATGCTAGGTTGGACTAGTGTCAATTTCATTAGCTAACATAAATTAACATGATTCTTTACCAAACAGTGTACCATTAGTCATGCATATGACCAGCAAATTTATTTAATATGTACATAAAAGTGGCACTTAAAAACAGAACATTAACTTAAAAGGTTTAAAAAGTAGCAACTTATTTTCTGAGAACTTTTTTTTTCACTGAATACTAAAATTCTGACACATTATCTACACTTTCCCTTCAGTACTATTTCTCAGTACTTTTTCCACACTGTAAATAATCGAACACACTCTAAATCCAGGGTCTAAAAACATGATCTGACAAACAGCACAACAAGAACAAAACCAGGAAGCTGAAATGTGGTCAAACCAGAACCGCTTAATGTGACACTGAACTTGTACGCTGTACGCTGCATCCATGTTTCCTTAACCACAATCCCATGTTTAGTTATCACTATCCTTATAGAAAGTATCAGAAGCCATTTTACATAACAACCAAAAAGAATCAATTTTACATTACCAAAGCCCAAGTTTTAATTAACTGTCAGAAGTGTTGTGAAAAAATCTGTCAAAAATTTTTTTTTCTTTAAATACATCAATAAACTATCAAAATAAAAGCATTTTCTTTCTTTAAATGTTGGTTAACTGTACGCTTACATCATCTAAATGACAGAAAATACTGCTACTTTTCTTGATAAAAATAGTTTTTACAGTTAGTTTTGTTAAGCGTTATCTAAAAGCTGTTAAAAACAGATATTTAATGTATTCCATTTATACAGATATTTTTTGTAAAATCAGATGACACTTTAAATAAAAATTATTCTACTGTCATTTTGAAATACAAGGAAAAACTACAGAAACTAAAAAAACTGAATTTCTTTTACAGTGTTGAAGGAAAACGGAATGAAGTGTATGAAAATAATTAATGACTAATTTTATACTTTTTTATTATTTTAAATTTAAGTAAAATAAAATAAAAAATGAAATGTTACAAATTTTATACTAATTAATTACTAATTAATGTCTGTGCATTATAAAAAATGCATTACTTACAAAGTGATATATTGAGCATGGATTAAGATGACCTATTATTTTTTTCTTTGGTTTTCAAGTCAATTTCTTGCAAAAATAAAGATTTTTAAAGCTCAGCAAAGAAGTACTGACTACTAAAAAGTAGTCACTCGCTATCAATACAATTTGTACAATATTCTCCTGCTGTCATGTTTCTGGCATGTTTCTGACCTCTCACAGCAGGAAGGTCCTGGGTTCGATCCCCAGGTGGGAGCGGTCTGGGTCCTTTCTGTATGGAGTCTGCATGTGCTACCCGTGTCTGCTTGGCCTGGGTACTCCGGTTTCCTCTCACTGTCCAAAGACATGTAAGTTAGGAGAACTGGCCATACAAAATTACCCTATGATTGTGTTTGCAAGTTGAACTTGTGTACTGATGAAAGACTTGTGCATCGACGTAACCTTGTGTCTGTCATTCGAATAGCCATTTGATGCAGAAATGACGTTAAAATCCAATAAACAAACAAACCGTCGGGTTTTCCTCGGCTCCGGTGTGCAAGAGAATCGAGCAGTGTAAGAGCTGGATCTAAAGCTAAATACTCACACAAATCTTGTTTTGTTATTGCACTAGGTGAAACAGCACGCTTGTTAGCAATCAGTGAAACTGTTTTATGACCTGGGAGTGCAGCATCTTTTAATTAAACCACAGAAATATCCATAATTGAAAAGCAGCATAAAAACAAAATAATTGCACACCGCACCCCAAAGACAAATGCAGGTCATGATGTGAGAAATGTGCCAAACCCAGTGCAAGGTAATTTGTCCTGTTCACACTAATCAGAACAGAGGACATGCTGTACACAGAGGACTTTTAAAGATACCTGGATCGTTTAAATATTTGAGTTATTTTTTCCTGTTTATTTAGTTAATGCTACACTATTTATAACCTCATATTTGTTGATACTTGATACGTTTTGGAGCATTGGATTCTAATCAAGTGTGTTTGTTTTGGCAATCTTTTTAATGATGCTATACAGGGCAGCATTCCTATGGCAGGGCATTACAACCCTTTCAGGGAAAGCCTGTAATTCCTGTTAGACATTCTCAGCATGGGTGGTTTTATGTTAGTCATGAAGTTTGTCAGTAAACAAGATGTTGGGTGGATAGGGAGGCGGGGGGGTTAGTCGTTGACTGACTTCAACACAACTGCAGCCGTAAAATCAAATTGCATGTTTACATGTATAATCGTGACAATTCTTTTTTTTCTACCTAATGTACCTAATCTGTTCATACAAATGTGCCACTGTATGTACAAGACAGCTACTAAAGGACTTGATGCAAAGTAATCTGAACACAAAGCTAGCTGGTCCAGCAGGTCCATAAGCTACAATACACACTTCCCCGATAAAATGCGCTTATACAAACTGAACAAAAGAAAATATTAATTGTGTGTGTGTGTATGTGTATAGCAAAAGCTGAACCACTCTTGAGTGGCTGTGTTTCATGCGCTTAGGGGTGTGGTTGGGAGTTTTGCTTCTATAAAAAGTTTGCTGTTCTCAGGTTAACTCACAAACACTCAAAACATCACTTGTTGACACTAAGGCTAAACTCATCAAAATGAACTTCGCCAAGGGGGGCATTGATGGCCAGGTCAATAAAGTCATCGATCAGGCAGGTGAGTCAAAAATCATTTTAAACAGTATATTTTGAATAAAATTTCTATCATGACATGAATAAAAATAATTAAGGAATTTAAACAAATACTACTTACGATGCACTTATACATGTTCTCTATATTATTATTATTATTACTACTACACATTTCTTTCTACTTTTTCTTCACACATTATTCCGTTTTGATTAAAACCTTTCAAAACATGCTGCAGCTCCATGAAATTTGTACATGGTGTGCATTTTGCACAATCTTTTGCACAGTATCCACACAAAGACCTTGCACAGATTACATTCATTGTAATATTAAACTGTGTTTCGTTTAAAGCCATGGTTGCCAAACAGAAAATCGGCGAGGCGATTGGAGGTGATAAACCCCAAAACAAACAGGGAAAAGGTAATTACATCATTTTGAGTTTATAGAAAAAACAATCTTTTACTGTTTAGTATTGGCAGGGATCGAGCAGTTTCACTGCAGTTTCACCTTTGTTAATTATATTACAATATGGGAAATAATAAAACGTCCTAAAGCAGTGGTAGACTGTGTTCTAGGGTTGGAATGGAATTCTTTATTATGATTAATGTGTACATGTGACGGTTGTTTCAAAGATGCAGGCATTGACCAAATGGTGACCGGTGTGATTGCCAAAGCAGCAGCCAACCAAGCAGCTGACAAGGCAGCAAAACAGGCACTCGATTTTGGGAAGAATCTGTTAGGATGATTTTCATTCATATGTTGCATCATTTTTTTTTCTCTATGCACCTCCTCAAAAAGCAACCTTATCTTTCAGGCAAATACACACACACACACCTGCAACTGGGAACATACTTCAGCTTTGTAGTATTGTCTACATCTATACCAGACTTGAATAAAATCCTGCTTCTGTTGTAATATAACAAAAGCACTTTGTTTTCTCTGATTAGATCACATTATTATGGATCTTATGTAAGTGTTGAATAAAAAAAACAATGTGACAAAAAAAGTTTTAATTTCTTTATTCTCAGCAACAACAACAAAAAAAGCAATACAAATTTTTCCATGTGACGGTGTAGATGAGCTTTGTGAGCTTTTGTGGTTTTGTTCCCCCATGACCTGCACTCACCCACACACTTTCCCCAGAGTGTCACCAAATCCACTGGATTTAATATTCAGACAATATAAATGGAAGATTCTAGATTTAGTACATCTCCAAGACAAACTGCTGAACAAGACCAGTGTGTTAGATCGATATTTCCTAAGTGAGGTATTTTATGAATGCTGAATTACAGGTATAAAGACAGAACTCCTCCGAGTATAAAACTCCTGCTCTAAGGTCTAAGGCATCTTTAGTGTCGTTTTTCAATACTGACGTTGGATCACAAGCTTTGGGCCAAGAAACGATATGAACTAAATGAACCTGAAGTGAATATGTTTTGAGCACTGGCCTATGAAAATAATGGACATCTCATTTGCACAGTGAATAGAGAGTCAAATACTGCAAACGTTAATGAGAAATTAGTAAAGACCGTAATGTCACATGCTTTGAACAGAACAACATAGCACAACGTACTCATGACAACTTGTTTCCATGTCATACAGAACAGGAGTATACTGAAATTACAGCTTAATTAGGACAAACTACATGGTAAAATTTGGCAAAAATATGGTCTATAGGCGTCACTGTAAACTCAGAAAATGAAAAAAAAGGCTGTGATATAATGGGGCACAGGGTTGGTCTAAGGCCAGTATAAAGAGAATGAATAAGTGGGGAAATTGAGCATTTATGTGAAGGTCAGCCCAGCTTCGTTGTACACCTTGAATACCTTCTCAATGGCGTTGACGTAAGCTGCTGTCCTGAGGTCCAAGCCCAGGTTGTACTTGTTGGCTGTACGCATAATTTGCTACAAAAAAAGAAAAAAAATGATTTTTTTAAATAAAAAAATATTAATCTTGAATTACCTACTAAAAACCCATTGATGTACTATTGGCTATTCAGTTTAGACAATTTGGCCACAGATGCTGAAAAATGCTTAAGCGAGCTCAACTTTAAGGGCATGAAAAGCCTCAGAGGCGTTTGTACACACACTGTAGTGACCATTCCACAGACTCAAGAGTAGTTCGATCATAGTCATTTACTAAATACACAGCATTTGGCAGATGCCATCTCATCTACAAAACTGAGGCTCTTGCTCAGCAGCTTGGCTGTGGTAAGATTTGAACTCATGACTGTCTTAATCACTGAGCTACACTGCAAATCAAATTAGCCATAGGGTTGAGAATTGAAACTCTATCCCAAATAAAAACCCGAATCCAAAATGCCAAAACCATTAAGTACCATTAGGTAAAAAAACCAAAAGGATTTCGGTTCTTTTTATTCGTTCTTAAACACAATAATCCTTCATTATTGCAAGCAAAGTCTAAAATCTACAAAGTCTGTACTGGAAAACTGATGTTTGGAAATCTAAATCTTTACGTTTTAGATTTGTACTGACTCAATATTGAATATTTAACCTAGGGTGCCTAAAGACTTTTGCACAGCACATATACTGATGAAAAACCTCACACAGGATCACTTACCCTTGCAGATCTCTCCATTGTGTAGGCAAGACCAGAGTGCACAATGTCCTTCTCAGAGGCACCCTACACATTACAGAAAAGCTCTATTAGACCAGTATATAACAGATCAGCACTTGTTATTTATTTATCAAGTAAATAAGACATCTGACACAGCTGCATGCTCATTATTAGTTATTAAAACCCAATGGATTACAAAGAATTTCACTAGAATGACTGTGCGACAGTAAATTCCAGACTTGGTAACCATAGCTAAAAGCCTTCAGGCAGTTAAAACCTGCCTAGTTTTAACCCATTAACCAATTCCTACTCATTCCAAGCAGCTAAATGCAATGAAACAATCTTATAAACAATTTATATCCTAGCCTGAAAAGCTTTTCACCGCATATATTTACATTTGTAGTCAAAAAAACTCTGATAGGCCTGACTGATGGACATGAAGTATTTCAAGATAATATGCAAATTAGCCAAGCTGGTCATTCACAGGACTTGTGTGTGACCTGTTGGGTGAGGTTACTGTTGTTGAACGTGGCTTGGAAAAAGAGCTGCATTTATGCTTGTATAACATGGCTAAAATGCTTCATGGAACGACATATAAATATGTTTTAAATGTGAATTAAGGTTTTGCAGATAATCTGAATCTGGATATAATCCTGTACTCAACTCAACATGCATGGCATGACCATGTCATGTGACCATGACCATGTGGAAAGAAGAAAAATAATCAAGATTAGCCAACGCTTGTGTCATGGTTCGCTCTGTAATTTCGTTTATTATAATTGATACTTGGTTCACTTTTAACAATGCTCTTAAACCACACAAACACAGAACCGATACTCACTGCCACTCGAGCCTGGAATTCCGCAGTGGGAACCACAGGGATAGGACCACCTTGCTTTCCAAACTTCCTCTCAAGACTTTCCTGCACAGACACTGAGGATACAAATGCAAGACTTAGTGAAATGATAAGTGGTTTCCTACAAAACAGCTGCAGGGGAGGTTTAAGCCTGAGGTAATATGCAGCAGTGTTCTGCAGTAAGCCAAGAGTATTAAAATATTCCCATACTGTCAAGAAGAATGAAGCGATGCTTTACGCCATTGCTTCTGTATGATAAAGTGTAATGATGAAATGAAATGATCATGTTCTTGCCTTATGAATCATAAGCTGTATAAACTAAGAATTCTGGGTGTAACATTATTTGTGCATAGCCTATGCAGAAAAAAAACAACAACTAGAGAAAAATATCTGTGACCTTGTCTAAGCAACATGCCATTGAGAAGGTAAGAATGTTCATGCTGCTGCAGGGAAAAAGGCACCACCCTGATGACTCATGGGGAGAAAGTGTCTAAGGTGAGTAACAGATTGTTGAACATATTATTGTGTAGGATGGATTAAATAGTGAACCTGGCTCTACAGCTCTAGAGGACATAATGCTAGAGAAGAATGAGTGACTAAATGAATGCAACATAGACAAGGTACACTATCTTCTCTTGTTCCAGTACCACAGCCTATGCAGTACTGCCCTCAAAAAACAAACACATTCAAATGAAAGGAGCAGATCAAAATATAAAGAACATAAAAGCAAAGCCCTATTTTTCTCCTCCTTAATATCAAATAATAATTGCAAAAGAGTTGAATGTCTGCCTTAGTGTCTTCTTGCTTTGAGTAATTAAAGCAAAGGTAATGCACATGGTGTTTTAGTGTAATCTAAGGAGTTTGTAAAAGAAAAAAAAAAAAAAAAAGAAGTTAAAAAAAGTAAGTCAAGGAGTTTGTATTAAAAAATAAAACTCACTCAGCAGGTGGTAGTTGGAGTCTCTCTCATACTTGAAGGTCAGACGGCCATAACTGACATGGTTCAGGTTCTTCAGCCACTCGAAGTAGGAGACGGTCACACCGCCCGCATTCAGGTACATGTCCTATAATTAGATCAGAAGCAAACTTGCTTAGCACAGTTCAGTAACTAATTTATCATTTCAAACAACCTTTGTCACGAACACTAAATACAACAGAATGTACTAACAGCAATAGAGGAAGAATGTTTCATGATTAGAAATTATACTAGAGCCTAATCGATAAATCAGTCTACTGATATAACTGCAGATAAATCAGTATTGGCGTTTATAACAGAGGAAAAAAAAGAAGATGGATGGAGACGGAAGATGGATCCTTCAACCATGTCATGCGTAGTGGTCGCTGTATAGTTGGTCCACCAGAGGGCACACTTCTCTCTCCCCTAACAGCAACACGCCATTAGAGTAGCTGTGGCAGATTGTCCAGGATGCTCAGTAAACCTTAATAACCTTATAAAACTGCACACATTGTACCTGGGCACACCGTTTAAGAAAAAGACCACCAAATATTGACTTCCTTTATTTTACTGTTTATTACTGTTTACTGCACTTTATAGTTTTATTTTATGTATAAACATCATTATTTTTGAAGGTGTCTTTGCTTTACAGTGAGTCTTTGGATGTGCCTAAGACTTCTGCATCGTACTGTACAGTAATGAGCTGGTAAGTTTTACTGAGCGTCTTGGAGAATCTGCCTCAGCTCTTCTGGAGATTTTGCCTGTCACACTTACTTCTTTTTTTTTTTTTTTTAAACCCAGCAGCCTTCTTTATGTTTTTTGTCTGATATGTTTTCATTACTGATATACAAAAGTTTTTGTGTAACATTTAATTTTTTTGTTAGAAAAGTAACATTTGGAAAAATAAAATCTCTTCGTACTAACTTAATAATACAGGACAAAAGTTGTACCAAAAAACAATAGGGTGCCTAAGCCTTTTGCACACTACTGTATATGCTGTTAATAGTATTGTACACAGCAGTATTTGCTTGAGGGCACGTCTGAGGAGAATCTTACCGGGATGACCATGACGTTCTTCTCCAAGAAGATCTTGTCAGCATCGGGTGTAGTGGGACCGTTAGCTCCCTCAGCAATGATCTAAACAATCAAAATACGCAGGTTAAGTGTACGTGATAGCATGATATAGTGATAGCTGGTATACCAGTATAACGCAGAAACTGAAAGCTGTCTCTAGGAGTTGACACAATTCTAATACTGTTTCTATCACAGTAGAAAGTACAAAGCTGCAATGTAAGACAAAACGCAAAACCTCTGCACATTAGTACATTTAGTAAATGAACCTGTGATGTGAGCGTAGTTACAAAATATTCTCTATATTTTCTGTGCCGCTTTGACATGCAATGCAGATGATGTTGAGGTACCATAGTGACATATTTACTAAGACATTAAGAACTTAGAGCTTTTTTGCACTGCTGTCAGACTCATTAGTGGTACCAGACCTGGTGGACCAGTGGTTAAGCTTCTGAAGTTAAATGACCCCAGCACCAAGCTGTCACTGAGCAAGTTCATGCAGATGTCAATAAGTGCTTTCTTCTTTTTCTTGCTCAGATACTATACATTCCTTCGTTTGTTTCCTGGTTTGTTTCAGTGCATTTTATGTGACTATTTCTTTCTTAAAAAATTGAAAATTGAGTCACATCCTGAATTTGTAAAAGAGGCAAATAAATTGTTTAATGTAAATGACCAGTCTTAGTCCTTTCTGATTGAAATTCCATTAAAACGTGTCTACACTAATATGAACCGCTTCTATCCAACATTTGCTATACAGAAATTTGCAAGATAAAATTCTTTAATATTTTTTGAGATCACCCCCTTTTAGTCAGTAATTCATAGTCAGTAGTGGAGAGTTCCATGTAATGATTCTCTACCACCCCTACTGTCTACTGCATTATGAGATGCCGGGTGTTGATCAGGATTAATGGCTTTCATTTATTCTAGCAGGAAAGATTACATTTAGATAAAACAGTCTACCCTCTATGGCTGCAGCTTCTGAGCAGCCAATATTTATCAAAGCAAAAACACCTTGCTCAGCCCCCTAGTTCCATGTTTAAAATTTCAAGCCTTTCATCTGAACAGGCTTTTATAACCTGATAGGATTTTAAGGCACTCATCATCATCTACGGGATGTGCTTCATTTTGTGTTTGACCTTGTGGAGATTTCTAAGCAGTGGTTTTGTGGATACACCTCTCTGACCTTAGCTTTGATGTTGGGAGCGTTTTTCCGGGTAAGTTGCTTCTCTCCAGCAGCTGGGATGAGGATGTCACACTGTTCCTCCAGGATGCTACCTTCATAGGGCTGAGCATTAGGGAAGCCCACAATTGTGCCATGTTGCTGTGAGAAAAGCACACAGACACCCATTTGTTAAAGGGACAGCACAGTTGAGCCACAACGGCAGCACCGAACATAGCACATTTTTATTAAAAATATTTCTTGTGCTCACCAGTTTGTAGTCCTCAAGCTCCTTGGGGTCGATGCCATTGGGATTCCAGATGTTTCCGTCGATCTCTGCAATACCCACGCATTTGGCACCATATCGATGGAGGTAGCGCATAGAGTGCAAGCCAACATTTCCGAAACCCTGAAAAAAGAAAAGAAATTCCATAAAATAACGCTATTTTTATTCTGGGTGGTATGGAGAATAACTTCTATTGGTAGTAACAAGAAAATGAAAATCATATAAAAATAAATATGTACCATCCGAGGAAAAGGACTTATTTATTGGTCTCTGTATTATTATTTGAGTTCTTAGATGATTCTAGGCTATGGGAAGTTGATCAAATTGATCTTATTCACTGATGAATCAGCATTACTACATTAGTTACATAAGTTAGTAAATGATCTCTGGTGCCATCATGTGTTCTCTATGAGTTAAAGCAACCACTCAGACATTTTTAGCATCACTGCACATAAGTACACGTTAGATAAGATTCAGTTTAGCATCTCCCAGAAAGTGTACCTGCAAAGCCATTAATACAAGGCCATAATCTCTACAGAAACGTATAAAAGTCAGCATGTGAAAAAGAAATGGTTAGAGATTTCCCCTTCGCATCGCAGTTTGTAGAAAATGATAGACTTTGTCGTCAATGCAGTTAATAATAAATGTTATTGGATGAGCAAAAAAGTCGTTGCCTGCTACTGTTCTCTGACGCAGATTCTTAATCCTGAGAAAATACAGCAGCTGGAGTTCACTCGTCTCAGACAGGCACCCAGATCATAGACAAGCGGATTAGACTGTGAGAAAGCACCATGTTCGAACCGAGAAGGAAGTGAGAGTTATATCTGATGCTGATGTTTAACTCTCAATTCCTATTTGAAAACCTTGATTATTACAGGAACAAGGATAAATTCAACACAAAACTCTAAGAGCTTGAACAGTACATCTTGAAACCCCAGTCTGCTTTGAGATCTGTGTCTGGGAGAGCCCTTGCTGATGCAGTATAACTACCTTGTGTCTTGTTGCTGTGCTCAGTCTTGCCATGGT
>JAOVYV010000053.1:7881855-7892612 GCA_025674545.1 Hassar affinis
AGGATTTGCAAATCATCTTATTCTGTTTTTATTTATGTTTTACACAATGTCCCAACTTCATTGGAATTGGGGTTGTATATTTTACAAAGCAAACATGCAGAAAGTAGATGATGATGAACTTCTTCTTGTTGTTTTTTTATGTGACATGGGAAGTCAAACACATGACAGGCTCACAGTGGTAAAAGTGGTAATAGTCATGAGAACATTACTAGGCAAACTGGGAAATATGGACTTCTACTTCTAACATAAAAATGAGAGCTGGATGAATTTGGACATATTACACATTCATGGTGCACACGGGAAAAAAACTCAAGAAAAGAGTTTTTTCATCATTTGTGTGGGTAAATTAATAAAACCCTCACTTCAGACTCTGTATGACTAAACTTACACTGCAATTATATTTAGCATTGAATGAAAACTAAAATTCAGCTATATTAAGAAACATCACCAGTGCATGGACTATGTATTTTTGAATAATTCTGATTTGATAGTCCAAGGATCAGATCATACTTTTTTTTATTACAGTTGCAAACACATTTTATGTACTATTTCCACTTTCCCAAAAGTCATGCTTCTTTACTTTCATAACTGTATTTGTACAGACACTTGAGAAGCCAGTGTGGTGAAGGAGAAGGTCAGATGAAGGTCAGATAGAAAGGCATCAGAGCAAGTGGTGGCAGCATCTCCGTCTAACCTTTTTGTGACCCTATGACTTACCACACAGATGTAGATACAAGACTCTCTCTCTCTCTCTCTCTCACACACACACACACACACACAAAGGCACAGGCCATGGGAAAGCAGAAGCAGAGCAATGTCGTTGTGGCATCTGACTTTCAGTCTACACCACAAACACACACTTTCAGTTAAAGTAGGCAGTCTCTAATCGGGGTAGTGTGAATTTTGCTATGTTCTGCACACTGTATATTTAGTGCATAAGCTGAAATGAGTACTTAATAAATAGCATAAATTTTTTAATGAGCATATTTATTGTTATTATTTTTATCAATAGTATGGATGTGCTTGTGCTTGTGTTTGTGTGTGTGTGTGTGTGTGTGTGTGTGTGTGTGTGTGTGTGTGTGTGTGTGTGCATGTGTGTGTGTTTATTTGAGGGCACTCACAATGCGTGGTTTAAATGGCGGTTTGATTTTCCTCTGCTCCAGCAGGACCCAGTCTATCTCCCGGAAAAAGGGATGCACTTTAATGGCCTCCTCCAGCCCCTGAGACACCACGCAGCCCAGCCTCTTATTTGGGCTCTTCGTCATAAACTGAGAAATAAATAAAATTAGACATTCAGCTTCTTCACATAACACATCACATTCATAGTGTTTCCATAGGTGGAAAAGGCTTATAGTTCTGTGTGCACGTCCCTTCCACTAGCTGGATCATATTGCGACATTATTATTAAGTGACAAATCCCAAGTGTTGACAGATCCAAGTGAAAAACATTACTTTGTCTTGCTTCAATAAAGGTCAGTAAAAAATACATTCAACATCTAATACACAGTAACTTACTATGAATGCATTAAATATTTACAGATGTCATCAGGGCCAAAGTGTGACTACATGGTGCTAAGATGAAGCAGCTGCTACAAGGAACAAGGACGTTCAACACTCAATATAGCTATAAACAAAACAGTGTGGTACACAATTGAAATAGCAACAAACTTAAGTTCTGGTGTCTAAAAAATCATTGTCTGTAGTCCACAAAGATGATCTAATTAATAAACACTTCTAATAGCTAATAATCAAAACTAATCTGTTGGGAAAAGAAAGCTTAGCACTGTAACATGCTTTGCATGCTATTAGTGGGAGTAGTATATTCAGTGGGATAATACCTGGATAATCCACTAAATCATGCCAGTAATCAAGTTTGGACTGATGGCCACTTTTTGTACTGAGCAGTAGCGGCCTGATCTAAGTAGCAGAATGGGTGGAGCTATCAGAGAGCAATGCTGTCCAAGTTTTGTTAAATGGCTGATGGGCTGAGTAAATGTACACATCTTACTTGGATAAGAGGGTGGGCTGATTCATAGTGCTGTTCCCTCATACAGTGTAATATGACTTTAGTGTTGTTACACTGTACCCTGTATCCCATTCCCATTAGATGAAAGTAGGAGGAGATTTCTGGAGGTCATAGGATGGTGACACATTTTTCCACTTAAACTTAACTTTCCCATATGTACTTCTGGTACTGGGTATCGTAGTGGTGTGGTAGGTAGTGGTGTTGCCTCACAGTAAGAAGGGCTTTGATTTGGGATTGATTTGAGAAATTTATGTGTGAAATGTTCTTCCTCTGGGAGCTTCAGTTTCCTCCCACAGTCCAAAGACATGCAGTCAATCGCATTGGAGATACTAAATTGCCCCTAGGCATGACATTGTGTGTGTGTGTGTGTGTGTGTGAATGCGTCCCTGTGATGGACTGGCAACCTGTCTAGGGTGTTTCCCAGCCATCCGCACAATAAGCGCTGGGATAGGCTCCAGCTGCCCATCCTTATAGTAGGATAAGCAGCTTGGATAATGAGTAAGTGTGTAATTGAGTGTGTACCCTGGTTAGAAAGGTAACCATAGTAGATATACACATAGTCACTTGACAATGTAAATAACAAAATGTGGGACCACAAATAGAACACTTATCAGACTCTTAGACTTGATTTGATTTGTACCACTTAAGGAGACTACTTAGCATTGACGCACAACAACCCTCACCCCAGCCTTTCTTGCCATACTGCAGAATCAGGGAGTACACATGATTAACTGGACACACCACTGAGCAGGACTTGAGTGAAGGACAAAAAGTGCATTATAGAGTACAAACAGTAGCACATAAGGGAAAGGTCACTCACTGCTTTGAGGATGCTGACTGCCTCTTTGCTGAGCCAGACAGGGTAGAGTACATCATCATGGAGAATAGATTCGAACAGATCATCTTCATTATCAGCCTCGAACGGTGGCTGGCCTGCCATCATCTCGTACATCAGCACGCCCAGAGCCCACCAGTCCACTGATGGACCATACTCCAACTCTTGAAGGATCTGCAAAAAGGTGTGAAATGTTACATATATAGACTTGTAGTGCTGACAGCAAGCCAAGAAGATTCTGAATTCTGCATTTATCTTTTGTACCTCAGGGGCAATGTAGTCTGGAGTGCCGCAGAAGGTGGTGGTGGTGACACCATTCAGAATTCCTTCTTTACACATGCCAAAGTCTGCCAGCTTGCAGTGACCTTCAGCATCCAGCAGAATGTTATCAAGCTTTAGGTCTCTGACATAAACACAAGACAGAAGGAGAGATTGATGGGGTTTTAAAGTTTTAAAGTCATTAACAGAACACTTTTCTCCTGCGGTGAATTGGGATGAGAGCTGAATGACAGTCAAGGTCACCAGGGCATAACAGAACCAGAATTGGGAGAATAGCTAAGTGCATAGTTCACCAAGGTCATATGCTCTGAGTGATCCTTATCTATACGTACCACATGTCAACCAGTTATTGTCAATAACTGCAGGCCAATGTCAATGTAACAGTTTCCCAAAGTACCACCATTATTTCTGGTTTAGCACCATTACTTACCATTACTCTGGGGCAGAGTTATGTCATTAAAGCCTTAACAGGCCTTAATGAGAGTAATAATAGACTTAACAGCTTAACCAGTAAACAAACAAAAACAAAAAACACAAATTGTCTACTGACCAATCTGAAAATTTGAGCACATATGGACAAGGTGTGATTCAAGTGTGATTTTATAAATATACAAAGATTCTGATCTGATCTGTTTAATGCCCAGTCTCATGTTTCCATGAGAGAAGATTTAGCAATTTTATATTACCTTTATGAAACAAATCGTGCTTAAAATGCCTCTTTTTAAAAAACCCTCTTTTTAAAATAGCAACAGATGTCTCCCTACCCTAATGGCGCAAAAGAAAAGCAGGTACCCTGTCTTTAGAACATTGCTAGTCTGAATTGACTGTGCTCTGTGGATGGGAGGGATGGCGTCACTGTCTCTCCCTTGTCGATCATAGTGACGTTAGCAAATCATGGGTGTCTGTGAGCTCATGAATGTGGATGTGGGCAGATACGCAAGGGCTCACTGGCAGGTGGGTGTGGAAGAACTAGGCAAAACAGATCACTCACTCAGGCTTAAATGGCAAAAGCTTTTTCTATGCTGGCCCTAGCATTTGGCAAAAATTGAAAAAACAAAGGGGAATACAATCTGTGTTTTCTTTATAGGAACCCAGCAACTATTGTGGCAGACCTTCCATACTGTTCATGGCTGACTGTTCAAGGTCAAGCTTTAGGGATGGACAATCCTCCACTAAGCATACACTATTAGTGGCTTAATTTGGCAACTTACGTTTGAAAGCTAAATCAGTATTTACACTGCACAATTTCTCCATATTTAGATTTGGCTTGTGTAACTGCTTAAGCTGATTTTCCGGAAACACAACCCAGAAACTTTTTCTGGTTTACATGAGTTTTGTAACTCACAAAGTTGCCCTTAGCGGTAATAATTTATTTTCAACTGTCTTCAGAATATATATAAAATACAGTATACTGGAGGTAATCATTGTATTTGAGAAATGAATAAATTATGAAGTCTTGGAAATCATAAAGAATTTGACTGAATGTGTGGAGAAACAGTCTGTACACCGAGAGGCCCCCAGCAGGCCATTGGCCATTACCTACCAGACCACCCAAAGTGCCAGCTTTCATCTTATCCTTCCATCTAAGCTGCCTTCCCCTGTTCTGCCATTCCACCCATTCCACCCAGAGTCCTGCTTTTCCTCCTCTAGATCTCCATCCCTCAGGCCATGTTCTCAGTCACTCACTCATAAACATGCAGACATGTCATTTCTCTGTAAAGTAAAGCTTTAAGAGTGTGGAGTCTCATCTCTGAGCTGAATTAATTGGCTACTGGAAAGAACACATGGAGGGTGAAGTGAGCTATATATGCTTCTGCACTCTTATATTTGAGTTCCCTGCACACACCATTGAGGATTACACAGTGTAATCTAGACCAAGGACAGGGATCTCAACATGTATCAATAGGAGACCTATCTGTCATCTTGCATGACAGTTTCTGTCACATGTGACATGCCTGTAATTTCAGCAGTGCTTCTGCATGTAAAGAATCTCATATTTACAAATGGTGCTTTTCCCCAGAGAATGTTGTAACGCTTTGGTGCTTAAAGACAAAGGCAGAACAAAACCTGAATGTGTGTCAAATATAAAGTTGGTGTGTGAGCCTATATATACTGTAAGTACAGGCCATGCGTATGTGGGATTGTTACATTGGACAAACTGGCTAGACAGAGGCAAGAAGAAAGAACATGGCTTATGCAATGGTCTTCAATGATAAGCTTTTTTTTTCAAAGACGCTGAGAGCAGACTAAAGAGTCATGGCTGATTACGTGCTCGGGACAGTGTCTCAGGGAAAATATGCTTAATGAGCTCCATTCTGGTCCTGGTATATTCTTTATTGTCTCTATTGGATAATTATTGATAAATAAGATATATTTATATAATATTTCTTAGCATGTCATTACAAAAAAGATTACATGCTCGGCCCATTAACAAAAAAGCTTACAAATAGTAAAAAACTTACTAAAAAACTTACAAACTTTGAGACGTTGCTATTTTTGCCTCAAAAAATGACAATACCATTATGAAAAATAAGAAATGGAAAGGAGTTAATACATTTTGTATAGTATGATCCATTGTAAAGAAGAAGAATTGATATCACAACAAATTACTGCAAAACACAATAACATTAAAAAAATGATTAAAACTATAATATGGTTTATCATCCACAAATATCATCCACACCTATTGTGAAGAATAAAGCGAATGCTGGTGAACCTGCCCCAGATGACCCGACAGGTGAAGAAACCATTCATTTCATTCATAAGGCATAAATCTTGATGAACAGATTAAGAAATGACACAACCATGTTCACAACAAAACAACCCATTGGAACATTTCCTAAACAGAAAATCTGCTTACAGACTGCTCGACCTGAGTCTTTAATATTCATTCTCAGTGTTGTTTGTCATCCTGCAGCTCACCAGGCTTTAAGCACCTGTTTGAGGCAAGCAGGTCAGCAAGCAGAGAAGGTGAACTCAGATTGAAGGTGAAGGTGAACTCAGACTCTAGTGCAAGAGTCATCACGGTGCATTTTTGACCTCATCATGTGTTGCAGTGTGTGTTGATGTGTCCGTTATGGATCCAGTAAAAATTCAGTTGTATGAAAAGTGTTACCCACGGAACATCATCTTAGGATGGCTCACATTTGCAGACATCTTTAACATTAAAGTCAACAACATTCACTCAGCATGAACCATTTCTCAACCAATTCAGTTTTGATCTGAACTTTTACTGATATATTAGTTTACATATACAGAATTACTCAATGGTAGGTTATACTGACTCCCATTGCCTACCAAAAAAAAAGAAAAACCAAGAAGAATATGAACAACATTCAGATTACATGGATTGTATGAAAAAGAACTACATTTGCAATGTGACATCTAAGCCCATAATTCTCCCAGTTCCAGTGAGAAAGCAAAATAAATAAAATTCTACCTCAGTAGGCTTCTTTTAATATGAAGTACATAAGTACAATTAAGGAGACTGACTATGCTGGGTGACATGATCTACACAGAAGCATTTCTAATGACCCGTATATTAAAAATACATATGAAGCAACAACCTACTATGATGTAGTTCGGACAATTTGACTCAAACACAGTATAATGCAATGCAAAGAATTATGATTCTATGCAATTCATTATATATATTATATATATATATATCATAACAGAGTGCTTGAGACAGAAGGAATCAATACAAATCTAAAAATCATTAGATTTCTAAATAATTTCTAATGATAATACATTATATAACACATTTCTAAATAATACATTATATACAGTATACATATAATGGAAAAGAACAAGCCATTCAAAACTAGATCTGCTGACGTGCCCAGGAAGTTTAAGGACAAGCTTATATTGTTTCAGACTAATATTTTGTTACCATTTCTATGAACTCCAAATCTAGTATTCTTGATTTGAATACATCAGAAAGTGTTTATATTAACGCACAATTTTACAATTTTATACATTTCCAGCATCGGTGCTTCGCAACAGCCAGAGGTAAAGCTGTACCTTTTCTGACACAGGAAAGTCTTTAGAACTTTGTGCTTTTACAGCAGTTTCTCAGCAGCATAAGCTTCACTTTTTTGTTTTACTACCTTCTAATCAGAGAAAAACATAAACTGAGTGCCTAAAGGCAGATAAAACCAGATTGCAGATAGAAATGTGTAATTCTTTCTTTTTTTAAAATTACTGGAAATTCCTGTGGTATAAGGGAAATAAAAAGCCAAACCTGACTTATTTTCCTTATTTTCCTTTAATAGCACGGCCCATCATGTTTACTCCTTACACAGCAATATACACTGAAGTACCAGAAAAACTGGTACTGGACCTAATGCAAAATACATAGCAATGCCACCTATGCATTTCACTGGTTGTGTCCGCCAATGCATATATAAAGCAATAGACATCTATGGAAGCTTCTAGAGTTTTCAACGCAGTTTAATAGTTGGAGCTCATGAGATGGGTCAGAGCATTTTGGAGAAAGTTTGGATTTTCATGTATGAGCAATTCAAGGATGTACCATGACTACAAGCATTTTGGCAAAGCCTCAAATTTGCTTCAGCAGTATGGCCGTGAAAAGATTCTGGGTGAACATGACCAGCTTCAGCTGGAAAGAATCCTTTCACGCGATAGGACTGCAACACTGCCTCAAATAACATCAGAATTCAATGCTAGGGCCTGAACAAACATCAGTGTGAGGACTGTGCAATGGTCCCATGATCCCTTGGGGGACCTACCAAGGATAAACTGCTATACCAGTTTTTCTGGTACTTATTATGATAATTAAAAATTCATTTGTTATTAGTAATTTCAACAAATTGTAAAATCACCAGCATTGCCTGCATTTGTCCTTTCTTATACTGTTGTGTGTGTGTGTGCGCGCATACAATGTTTTTATGTCTTTATTGTTGTATCTTTTAACAATAATACTAATAATGCCATTACTGATAATATTACAAAATATTTTCATTACTGAGATTAAGGTTAAGGTTAAGGTTAGTGTTATGGTTAGGGCTAATTAGTTGCAGTAATAATTATGTCAATGGAAAGTCCTCAGTACAACAAAAATGTGCATGTATATCATATATGTCATATAAATATGTAAAATATGTCACATTTGGATGTTGTTCAAAAGAGAAAACATACATTTAATTGAAAATTTGAAAACTGTTTAGAAGTTTGTTTGTATGTGTGTTGTGCGTGTGTGTGCGTGTGTATGTGTATGTGTATGTGTGTGCACAGATGTCCAGATAAAGTCTCCCAGGAAAAAGACTTGGGCTTTGATGGTTGAATGGTAAAAAATGTCAACATGGCTTCACCAGCATCACTCAAGCAGAGGTGTTTTTGTGAGCCACTGTTCTGAAAAGAGGCAAGAGACTGATTTTATGTAACTGTTCTATTTTGGAGACAAAGACAACCTGGGAGGAAAATGATTTAAAAGCAATATGCACTTAACATGACAACACTGCCTGATTCCCAGCAGGTTGTGCTTTAAGTGCTTTAAATTCAGTCTGAGAGCTGCTCGAAACGACAATAACAAAATAAAAACCCTGACAGAAACATCAGCTCCTGGAGTCAATCAGTCAGGCGTTCAGCAACTCAACTGCATTATGGTTAAGCAACTGGACTCTTATCTTCAACCTGACAAAATGCAAGCTAACATCCGCTGATTGGAGACGTGACACATTGTCCTGTGCTCCCTTGGACTCTCATGTTGTAGATATAGTTTACAAAGCCCTGATGATGTTATTTTTGCTTCATCTCCACCCACCCACTAGCAGCCTCACAGGCATACACACACATATGTATTTGCAAACACAATCTCAATCAGACCCTATTGAAAACTCTTCCTGTGCTCCTCATAAGTGTTGAGTGATTGTTCCTTAGGACCTCAGGACAAACTCACTTCTCTGTGCCATGATAACCCCATGTTCCAGCCAAGTCCAGAAGCCTGGACTCACTTCATATGCATGAAGAACCACACATACAATTTACAAAGAAGCTGTTAAATCAGACTGGATACAATTAAGCAGTTGAGGATCAAGCACTTGTGGCTTTGACTTGTGGATAGGTGGTGCTGGGATTTGAACTCGCACCATTCTGATCAGTATACCCAATGAGTTAAACAGCCAGAAGAAGCAGAGAGAATGCAAGTGCTGCAGGGCAGGAGATTAAAATCAGACTGGACAGTTAGAACAGCAAGTTGTAGCATGCTCCACTCATTCTCCTGCTTTCTCTTCATCAGGAATAAAAAAATTCCAGATCTTTCTCAATCCTTCTTTACAGAAACCACTAGAGGGGAAGCCCAGAGTCATAATGCCAGTAAACAGAAAGCAGTTTACATAGTACTCATCCAAAATGGGATCTTTGGACTGATAAAGTGAAACTAATTTTGTTTTCATTTTTTGTAATCCTTTCTTTTTCCAGGAAAGTGTTTCCAGATTTGACAGTTTGTGGAGGGAGTTGCAAAATGCTTTAGGGTGACCTTGTTTTTTTTTAAACAGGCTTTATAAACCTCTTATTGTCCTGTTAGCTACATTATGGAACATGTGTTTTCTGATGAAAAACAGCAACAATGTTTGCAAACCACTACTATCGTAGTCAGTCATAAGTCCTATTTGGATTATTCATTCCTTATCTAAGATGCCCATCCTATTGCTGGGTCACAGGGGGAGCTGGAGCCTGTCCTAGTGCTCACTGGGCAGATGGGAGGGAAACACCCTGGACAGGTTGCCAGTGCATCACAGGGCAGATAGACAGACAAACGCATTCATACACACTCACACCTGGGCAATTTATTATCTCCAGTTCACCTGACTGCATGTCTTTGGACTTTGGGAGGAAACCCAGAGGAAACCCAGATACAGACACAGGGAAAGCAAGAAAAGAGAGGACCCTGGCTGCCCAGGTGGCGAATTGAACCCAGGCCCTCCTGCTGTGAGATGAAAGTGCAACTCACTTATTTGGATAAGATTAGATTTAAATGGGATAAATCATTTGCATGAGTTACTCTGTAATATTATTTCTGTCCGGATACACCATCACAGGAATTGCTGAACTGCTTGTTTTCTACTCTCATAACTTTAGTCCTGTTCACATAGACACCTCAGTGATTGTACACGCTGATGAAGCTTCTTGTGTTGGGAAAATTTGTGGACTGCTGCTATATACTATATTTAGTATTTGATAAAGTTACTAAGCAGTTGTACCACTGTCTCTCCTTAATTGGCTCCAATGATTCTGCATTATATGTTTATATATACAGTACTGTGCAAAGGTTTTAGGCAGGTGTGAAAAAATGCTGTAAACTAAGAATGCTTCCAAAAATGGAAGTGTTAATAGCTTTTTTTCATCAAGTAACAAAATGCAGTGAATGAACAGAAGAGAAATCGAAATCAAATCAATATTTGGTGTGAGCACCATTTGCCTTCAAACCAGTATCAATTATTTTAGGTACACTCGCACACAGTTTTTGAAGGAATTCGGCTGGTAGGTTGTTCCAAACTTGGAGAACTAACCACAGCTTGTCTTTTCATGTAATCCCAGACAGACTGGATGATGTTGAGATCAGGGCTCTGTGGGGCCATACCATCACTTCAAGGA
>JAOVYV010000053.1:7910131-7920530 GCA_025674545.1 Hassar affinis
TTTGTGTCTTTGTGGGGACCCAATTTCTCCATAAGGATAGGAATATCTGATAGTTTTGACCTTGTGGGGACATTTTGCTGGTCCCCATAAGGAAAGAGGTTTTTTTTCTAGCTTTTAACAAAAAATGAAAAATTAAAGAGCGAAAAAGTTGCCAAAGTGTTCAGCCTACAAAAGGGTTAGGGTTGGCATTAATTAGCTGCAGTAATAATTATGTCAGTAGAATGTCCTCACAAGTATAGCAGTACAAACATGTCTGTGTGTGTATGTGTGTTTCTGTGATTGCTTAGGATGTGTGATTTTGTGTTTTTATTGACCTCCAGATGTTCTTCCAGATTCATCATCTATGGCTGTAAGATTAAACTGGAGCCTGCAACCCTCTAACCACTCTGTTTGTACCCTGAAACAGGTTCTAGGTAATCACACAAGCACACACACAAATATACAGACACACAGCATCACTTGTAGACACTTGTACATTGCCACTTCATGGACATGGACACTTCATGGCAATGCCACTTCATGGACTGCATCTGCCAGTGTGTATATAAACAGAATGGCAAGTTATCAGGATTTTGCGATTTTCAACACTGTTTAATAGTCGGAGCTCATGAGATGGGTCATAGCATTTCGGAGGTTGAAGCAAAGTTTGGATTTTCATGTATGAACATTTCAAAGGTGTACCATGACTACAAGAATTCCGGCAAAACTTCCAACTTATGACAGCAGCTTAGCCGTAAAAAGACTCTTGGGTGAACGTGACCAGCGTCAGCTGACAAGAATCGTTTCACACAATAGGCGTGTTAGGCATGCAACACTGTCTCGAGTAACATCAGTGTGCGGACTGTGCAACTTTCCCTCCAAAATCCCGTGGGGGACCTACCAAGTATTAAATGGTATACCAGTTTTTCTGGTTCATCAGTGTAAGTGTATGTAAGTGTTGAATCTCTGCATAAGGAATACTGGCATTCCAATAAAGCATGTTGTAACTGATAGTAATAGAAACATATATTTTTTAAAAAAGCAAGGACTTTTCCACACCTTAAAAAATGCACAGAAGTCTGGCAGCAGGGTCTTCCAAACATTTAGTGTAACCTCAATACAGTCCAGTTTCTCCACAACCAACATGATTTTCTTACAGCTTCTGACAGCTTTTTTAAAAAATGTACGTACTGCTTCTCTTTAGAAAGATACAAATACACAACTTAGAATCCAGTTTAACATTTATGAAGCACTGAAATGTAAACACACCTAAACACATTCAGACCCTCTCCCCTTGTCTCTGTCCACACAATCCCTCATGCCTTCTCATCCTCACCCCTCAATTTTAATTTTATTTCAAGTCTCAGTCTCCTCTCATTAAATTCTCTCCCTGGTCCCTCTCTCTATCAGTGTGGAGTGGAGGATGAATGGTGCAGGAGGTTGAGCTGATGAGAGGGCAGGCCGAGTGGAACAGAGGTCCATGTTCGCCCACTGCCAGACTGCCAGAGGACAGCAATTCAACGCCAGCACCACTTCAGCCCCAGACAAACCATAAACAGGCAACTCAAGCACACTCCAAGCCAGCCACGCTTCTGCCACACACCAGTGAAAACAATATTAATCAAAGAGAAAGAGAGTGAGAAAAATCACACATCTGCTGGAAATGTAACATGGTGCCATATTTTAGTTTGAGGTCAATCAGTCAGACTACAGCTGAAACTGATCAGAGATGGATTAATATTTCATGACACATTATTAAAAATATGAGTGAAATTATGATAGTAGAAACAAAAACAAGTGGTTCTCACCACTTAACACTGTGTATGGCACTATATGGCATATTTAAAGGAATTTATGTTATGTTAGCCTGGCAACATAGATGTAGTCAATCAATCAAGGCATGCTTTTCATGTAGAGATCATCAGATTTGCACTGAAGCTACAAGGTTAATGTAGGTTAATGGTAGACTATCTCACAGTAAAAAATCCATTCCCAAATCCCCATATTCGTATATACCAAGGATGTTCCATATTTACACACTTAAGATTAGAGTAGAAACATATGATCGTGCCTAGAAGTGTTTTGATGCAGAAACTAGGAATCACTTTTGTTGTTCTTTTACATGGTCATGTTTTGTTCATGTTTATAGATCACAGTAGGTCCTACTGGGTGTTAAGCCACATCTGCAAATCTGTATGACATTAGGGAAGAACTGGATGCAGTTAGATGCCTGATTCTTCTGCTGGGAATTTTCTGTATTTCTGACTCTCATTCTCTTGATTTGTACCTAAAAACTGCTGAAGTAATCAATAAAAAAACTGTCCTCTGCTCATCCCAGGACTCTTATTCACAATATGCTCATAATGAGCATCCTTGTAACACAAACTTATTGTTGTTTGCCTTTAGGCTTAAATAAATGTATTCCATATTGATTTATAATCTTGTTATTTCACTAGATCTGGTCTGAGTCTTTTTGAGTTCCAAGGTTTGTCCTTGGTCTCTTGCTTGCTCATTAGGGATCTAAATTACAACCAGATTTCTCTAAAGCGGCTTTTGTGACAAGCACTATGCACATGCTATGCATGTAAATGAAATTGCAAATGAAAAGCACTACAGACTCAAGAAATGTTAGGTAGAATTATCTTCTATTCATTGTTAATTGAAGAAGCAACACACCACGCATTTTGGGTTTGGGGAATACTATGAAAATGTGATATTTGCTGAACTATTTTTTGATAATTTTCAGTGAGAGCTTTGAAGCCAAACCTCATTTGTCTTCCTTAAAATAAGACTGATAGAAAAATCAGACTGAAAGAAGAGATTTATTCTTCAATCTCTATCTCTCTTTCCCTCAAAAATGTACGGGGAGCTGGCTGAGGATGAATACGGGAATATGATGTACATGCTGCGTCTAAAAGAGATGTTATCTAACAAGCCATCTGGCAACTATCTCTCTCACTTGATCTCTTTTAACGTATTAGAGCAGAGAAGAACTCATCTACTGTGTAGAAATACTACATTTGAAAAACTACAGTTTCCATGATTACGCAAAAACGCAGTCTGCCCTTTAACAGGATTTTAAGGTGAGGGAAACAGATCGGAAACAGGCGAGGACTTCGTACCAATCCCTTTTACATGCATGTCTCTCATCCCTTTGGCTTCTTTCTCTCTTTTCCTCTCCAGACCTTGTTCTTGCTTTTTTTTCCAACCCTGGAAACCTGTGAGCTCACAGGCTGGTTTCCATGGTGACCCCCGCAATCTAAACGATCGGAGCGCCAGGGCTGCCCTGCTGTACAAACACAAGGCGAGAGTGGAAAAGACCCCGAACACACTCATGCACCGATCGATTCTACCATGACGGGTATAGCAGTGAGGATCGGAGCAGGGATGAGGAATGGAAAGAAAGGAATGATGGGAAACATTTAGGTTTAAAACAAATCACTGACAGTGAAAGAGAGAGAGAGAGAGAGAGAGAGAGCAAGTGAGAGAAGGAGAGAAAATGTCTAAAAATAGACCTCTCGCTCCAACACTCTCTCCAGAGCCGCATGCGTTTGCATGGTAATTGGTGATGGGTTGCACACATTAGCAACAATTTAAGCCTCAGACAAAGTTTAGGTGAGGCTAGAAGAGGACAAGGGTGGGCACAGAATATATAAAGAGGAACTGGGGAGATTTTAGCTGAATCGATGGCTTTGTATCTCATTCTATTTAAGCAAAAAAATAATAATTTTACATATTATATCTGATGTGAGTCAGCATTAATAACAGATTCAATAAGACAATGCAGCTTCAAAATATTGGGACAATGTATAGTGTATCGATGAAGTCTCTATGAAAAGAACAAACAGCATGGAGCCTCTTCCTTCTACATGTTCTTGTAGAAGATATCTCAACACCTTTATATTCTTACACATGCACACATGGTCAGTTCAGAAAGGTTTAAATAGAGATCAGACTGGGAGAATAAAATGGTCATTGCAGAACAAATAATTTTACATATGTGCAGCATCATATTCATAATCCAATGGGAAAGGATATGGAGGGTAAAAGTCAATTTCCACGAAAGGTTAAAAGTGTTTTGTGCTTTTATTGTAATATTTACAAATACATGCTTGCCATTAGTGATGGGAACAAGACAGCCTATATCGAGCCTGATTCAAGACTGAGACCTTAAAAGGTCAAGTCTGAGTTAAAACCAAGAGTTTAGGATTTTGGGGTGGTCAAGTCCTAGTCTAGACGGAGACCTAAAAAAAGTCAGTGTTCACCTACATCACCAAAATTTTTTAGCAAATACATTGCATCCATCAATCAGCGACAGGGAGGGCTCAATCGTTTAAGATAAGCCTCTGGGTTACTGACCAGAAGGTTGGGGGTTCAAGCTCCAGCACTGCCAAACTGCTGCTGGTGGGAGTGGGGGAAAGTGGCAGGTGTTAACGTTAAATGACTGTGCGTAATATTTGCATTTGCAATATATATACAATTATTTTGTCTACCCTTTTGATGGGCGTCAATATTTCTCAATTCTGCAGTTTGTGTATGCATGTTGAGGGCAGTCAAACAAGCTAGGTAAAAATATCTCTTAGAAATAAATAGACACAAAGGTACGTAATTTTCCAATCGATGGTCAGCAGTACATGTACAGTCTGAACATCCTTAGGATTCCATTTAAGTGTGTGTGTGTGTTTGTGTGTGTGTGTACGATAATCCATAGCTTAGTCTCATTAGCTATTTTGAGACATGTAAACCCTGGTCAGCAGATATAATGAAATGTTTCTATTCATGCACATATTCATGTGCCTATGCACATATGCAACACGAACACACAGACAGATACAAGCAAGAGACATACCACTAGTGCACATGAGTTCCCCAGTCAGTGTTAGTTAATTAATTAAATCTTGCTTGTTGCTCTAGTTAGTGGCAGGTGAGAGATTTATGTCTATATATAAACATCATTTAAATAGAACCTGTCTGGCAATGTGAAGCAGGATAGAAAGTCTCAAAAAGCAGCGCATGATGCCACGTTCTAAAGAGATGCAAATACTGATGTGAAACAAAATCACTGAAATCTACCAGTCTGGAAAGTGTTACAAAGTCATTACTGAGGCTCTGGGACTCCAGTGAACCACAGTGAGAGCCTTTATCCACAAATGGAGACAAGTCTGGACAGTTGTGAACCTTCCCAGGAGTGGCTGGCCTACCAAAACATCACCTAGAGCCCATCAATAGCTCATCCAGGAGGTCAAAAAAGAACCCAGCTGAACATCTGAACACCTGCAGGCCTCACTTACCTCAGTTACAGTCAATATACATTCCACAATATGACATGTGGCAAAAATAGCATCCATGGGAGCACTGCAAGGCTCAAAACAAACGAAAAGAACACAAAGGCTCATCTCACATCTGCAAAAAAAATGTCTAGATGACCAACAAGACTTTTGGGATAATATTCTGTGGACTCATGAGTCAAAGATGGAACTTTTTGGAAGATATGGCTCCTGTTACATCTGGTGTAACACTAACACTGCATTCCACCATAAGAACACCATACCTACAGACACACATGGTGGCGGTTGTGTGATGTTCTAGGGCTGCTTTGCTTCTGCAGGACCTGGATGACTTGTCGTAATTGATGGAACCATGAATTCTGCTCTCTATCAGAAAATCCTGAAGGAGAATGTCCACCTGTCAGTGTGTGACCTAAAGCTCAAGCGCAGTTGGGTTCCACAGTAGGACAATGATCTGAAGAACACAGGCAAGTCCACCTCTAAATGGCTCAAAAGAAACAAAATGAAGGTTTTGGAGTTTGAAGTTCTGACCTGAATCTCACTGAGATGCTATGGAAAGACCTTAAATGGGCAGTTCAATCTCACAAACCCTCCACTGCAGCTCAAATAAAATACTTCTGCAAAGAAGAGTGGGCCAAAATTCCTCCATGGCAATGTAAAAGACTCATCACAAGTTATCACAAACATTTGATTACAGACGGGGGAACAACCAGATATTAGGTTTTGGGGGCAATTGCTTTTTCACATGGGTGACACAGGTTTTGAATTAATCTTTATCTTCAGTAAATAGAATGATCATTTTAAAGCTGCATTTTGTGTTTACTCATGTTGTCTTTATCTTATATTAAAATGAGTTGGATGATCCGAAACAGTTCATTGTGACAAATTAGCAGAAATAGAAGAAATTGAGAAGGGAGTAATTATTTTTTCACGGCACTGTGTAAAACCAAAAGCATGGACATCCACTGGGTAACGAACTCTTCTCACGTCACACTCGCAGAGCATCTTCTTTATAACCCTCCTGAATGGATCTGAGTGTAACTCACAGATATTTACGTTTTAAATTAAGCACTGATTTGATATGCTTGTTTCAGCACATGACAGAAGGACAGATTGCATAAACAGCCCTCCGATGTCATCAGCAATGATCAGAAATAGCCTCAGATGATCAGAAAGCCCATATGAGTTATACTGAGTGAATCTAGTTTTATCAACTTCAATTTATGGCCTACGGAGGCAGCATACAGGACCCACCATCTTTTTTTTAGCCCACTGTGTATGAAATTCAGTTCTTCCTATGAAAGGTTTTTTTGGCAGTACAGAGGAAGATGAGACTGCTCCAAATGGGATTCACTCCAAATCTAATAAATACATGGAGTCTGTCTTTCTGACACAGGGCTTGTGGAGTCAGCAGAGTTTTGAAAGGAGATAAAATTTTTATCTCTGAGCCTGAACTACTGTTGAGTAGGACAGGGCCAAGCAGGTGGGTTTATGGGTAATGGTGCAGGGATTGTGGGGAGCTGCAGTGTGAGCTATTCAGGATTGCATAGCTTGAGGCATCACTGAAAATAGCTCAGCTTCCCCCTCACAGTGTTGGAGAGTTTCTCTTGTGTGTATGTGTGTGTCATCGATTGGTCTGTCTGTGGAAACAGAAAAAGGGTATGTGTTTCTCTTTTTTCTATACTGCCCAAAGGGCACTACCCGCTTTAGTTACCACTGGAGTATGTAAAAGGTTATGTTCGGGTCATCGCTGGGGAAGGAAATTGCTCGTGTTGGACGTAAATTTCTCAAAATTCACTGTAGATGGGACGTGTTATACTTCACATGCTTATACATCATAAATGGGCTTTCACTATGAGTGTGGACATGTTTGTCAATAATATCGCCAGGTTCTCGTCCACTTTCACTGACAGCATTTCAAAATTTCAGCTTTCCATGAATTTTCAAGAACCCTTAATGACGTTTCCAGGACCTTTCACAACCTACAAGTATGCAAAATTGTGCAACTTACTCCACACGTTAGGTCTAATTATTGAATGAAAATGAATAAGCTTTGCCTTGCTTTCTAGGGGGGATTAGTTAGGCTATGTTAATTCATAATTCAAGTAGAAACTCTATCATGCTGCAGGAATTTGCATCACAAAACGTTTATCAATGGAAGAACACAAAAAAATATCTTATTTTATTAGCCTTACATACAACCAAATCAAATGTCATGAATTTCACAAAAACCTTGATTGAATTTACTTAATTTCATGACTGGCAAATGGGCATTTTAAAATTTCATGAGGTTTTCAGAATTAACATGACTGAACAAACCCTGTATCAGTTAAAGGCTAGAAGTCTAAATGGAAGCCAGCCTGAACAGTATGGTGAAGTCTCAGATTTTCAGTGTAACAATTCTGGGGATTCTGTGGAAATTGATGTCTCAAGACAGAGGAATTACAGGGGAACTATCCAAAGGGCTCATGTGTGAACAGGAACCTGAAAAATGCTAAGAAATAACAACTTGTCAGCCATTTGTGCAGAAAAACTAAAACAAAAACTATTTGTTTTTGAATGAATGACACTGAGATGCTTCATTTAGCATTAAATCAGCAGAAGTCTCCAAATACATGCTGAAAGTAAATAGAAGATGCATGTGATGCAAACAAGTGTCATAAATTCCACCAGATATATTTGTTAGATGTCCCATGAGGTCTGATGGTAATTGTGAATGCATGCATTCCAGCAAAACACCATTTGAAGGCTGCAATGATAAATGAAGGGCACAGCTCAGCCTGGTAAAGTTTTGCAGATATGCTCTAGGTTTTATTGTTAACATACTCTTTGTGTGTTTATCGAAGTTATAGCAATATTCTGGTGTAATCATTCTCACATATTCCTAGGCAAAGCACTGCACTCTGAACCAATGGAGTAAATCAACCAGAAATCAAAGGCAATATGACTGAACAGAGTTATGGTGCAATGGGCTTCCTGGAACACAGGAGCAATGGCAACCTCAGGCTTGGCATGGGCCTGTGCACAAAAGATGCACATTCAAATAAGGCGTGAATCGTGATGCACTTTCATTAATGGTCCATACAAAGTTACCAGGCACTGTACACATGGTGCTGAGCCATGCCCACACATTAGCACAGAAGGGCTGTTTGCAGTGAGACACAGACAAGCTAGAATTAAACTGAAATTAGGTACCAACACCACACGGCAGGGGCCTGTGATTACAGTGTCAGCCACACACCACCACCATTATCGTTTTACACACTAATCATCCATCTGGGTGTTTGTTTTTGGTGTGTGTGTGTGTGTGTGTGTGTGTGTGCCTGCTAATCCTGGCAGCATCCTCTGGAATTCAGGGAGATATTACCTCAGGATGTTAGTAAACCAGCTTAGTATGTTTAATGCCTTATCTACAATTGAGCTGTCAGAACAAATTTATATTTGAATTTTCATAATATTTTGGTATCTGAAGGTAGCAGAAAAATATTCCATTGTTTGAGGTCTCATGTTTTCCTATTAGTTATGTAACAAAATACACATTTCCTTAACTTCATGCTGAAATGACCCTTGTGGCAGGAAAAGAGCTCCCAGTAAATGGAAGTCATTTATGGCATACTTTATTTTCATATTCTGAAACTGACTGTCTAATTAAATATAAACATGACCAAGATATGACAATGATATTATACTGTACATATGTCAGTAGATAATTTCCAACAGACACTTATTGGAGTCACATTTTTCTACTTATAGTTTTAGATCATTGTTACATTAGATGCCATGTAGTGAGCCTTTAGAGAGAATAGGAAGCCCTTTGGGACTTGGCCAAAGTGCAAGTCGGAGTGTCTAAAAATAGGCACTTACATATAATAGTGACAAGAAAACAATACTGCTTGTTAATAAATAAAAACATAACTTATAGCATTAAATTTTGTGGTAAAATTGTGATGTCAGATCTTTTTTATAATAAATAATATATATATTTTTTTTAAATTATTAAATTAATAAATAAATTCACTTTTACATTTACATCTAGTTAGTTCTGGATTACTGCTTTTTCTATGGCACTATAAAATTATCGGTGCATTAATATGACACTTATTCTCCATTTTGGTCTTCCATCCACAATGTAACAGCATTTCTGACCATCAGTAAACAATGTTTCAAAATGTGATGCCATGTGATTCAAGACAAAATGTAGGACTGCATGTAAATCTGCATGATCTATATTAGATCCTGTTTTTCAACTGCTAAATAAAATATAAATGGAGAATTGAATAAATGAAGATGTGGCACATTGTATATATAGCTGGATGGCCAGACTCTGGATGCTCAGTGCTCTTAGTGACCACACAAGAAGTATGGAGGTTTAGGCTAAGGCTGGAATGAATGAATGCCTGGTGAGATCTGGCAAATGAAGTTATGATTCTGGCTCAGGTAACATGCACCCAGTCAATACAGAGATTGAGTTGTGTATATTGAGTCAATATAACAATATGAGTTTTGGAAGGAAGAATTTTGGAATTAAAAATGCAGAAAAAGAAATCCTTACTACTGCTTAAACAAAATAAAATCCATTTTTAAAGTTTTGAGAGTGAAGCCTGTCCACACAGCAGTGGTGAAAGAAGTATTCAGATCCTTTACATAAGTAAAAGGACCAATACAGCAGAAGTAAAAATACTCCATTACAAGTAAATGTCTGGCATGAAAAATCCTGCTTAAGTAAAAGCACATGAAGTATGAAAGTAAAAGTACTGGTTTGGTCCCTCTGACTGATATATTATTTATATGACATGGTTAAGCAGCATGTGTGCTGTGTGTGATGTGTGCATATCACTGTTGTAGCTACAGCTTAATATACAGAGACACCAGATTAATCTGAGGGATCACTAAATTACTGTTTAGCTTATTTGTTAAGAACTC
This sequence comes from Hassar affinis, assembly GCA_025674545.1. NCBI lineage: Eukaryota > Metazoa > Chordata > Actinopteri > Siluriformes > Doradidae > Hassar > Hassar affinis. The sequence goes on from JAOVYV010000053.1 coordinate 7,920,322, forward strand.
ATAGACATCTGACATCTGACCTGACCTGACCTGACCTGCTATTTGTATAAAAAAAAAAAAGCAGGTTAAAAATGCACTGGTTTAATCTTTAACTATGCATTGTATGTTAAAAGCTTGTTATATTATCCATTGTGTTAAATCAGTCAGTCAGTCATTATCTGTACCGCTTATTCCCAGTTACGGGGTCACGGGGGAGCCAGTGCCCAGCC
>JAOVYV010000053.1:7947963-7961096 GCA_025674545.1 Hassar affinis
AGGAACAACCCTAGACAGGGCGCCAATCCATCGTAGGGCACACACACTCACACACTCGCGCACACACTCACACACACACACACACACACTAGGGCCACTTTAGAGACACCAATCAATCTAACATGCATGTCTTTGGACTGTAGGAGGAAACTGGAGTACCCGGAGTAAACCCATGCGGACACGGGGAGGACATGCAGAAGGAACATAGATAATTTCTCTAATCATACTTCCATCATAATCATAAACATGTTTTCTACAAATGGCCTATGTGGCTGTGGGTGTGTATGATACTCTGTGGTGCTCTTCTTTGTTTTTCTTTCAATGGGTTTCCATTGAGCCACTTATTACCTATATTCACTATGCAGCAACTGGCTAAACATGTAGCCAATATTTATTTTTGCATTGAGCTCTGAGTGCAATAACACTTGCAGTTAAATGCATTTGTTTTTCACTCAACCATGCCCAGAAGAAATTAATTGAAATCATTATAAATACAAAAGATATACAAGTTAAATAGTACTATTCATCAACAATGTAATTATATACTTTCTTATAATTTCTCATCTGAAATCTAGTATTTAATTAAAAACTCAGACAATCTGCTGTGAAGGATTTAAATGAAGTCTGCATTTTTAGCCATGGATCGCATTAGTTCCTCTCTGCTTGAGAAGCACAAAGGTATATTGACTTGAGCTCCACAAGTGGACACCAGTGATAGAGAGAATAGGACTAGCCCTAAGGTCCAGCTGCCCAAAATGTGTGGTCTTTTTTTATCAGCAGTGCATGTCATACTCCATGACCTTTCCCAGGTGAGCCAGCTTGCCCTCTGACCACAAAAGTTATTGGCTGATCTATGCAATCTTCTACAAAAAATGGACAGAACAGTTGTGATAAGGCATCACTGTTGTGAATAGAGAAAGATGATGAGCTTTGTGTTGAAGGAGAAGGTGTATTATATGTATTATATTATATAGGTGTATGTAATATTAATGGTTTAAAGTCTGTGGCAGTCAGTGAGTGTATATATACAGACACATAAGTGAGGCATTGATGGCTGATGACTGATATTGGGATAGATGGTTTAACTAAGATTATGAGTAATTAAATACCTGACTTAACATGATGTATGCTTTGACAACAATGACTGTCATAACTTCATACTATTGGCCCATCAACAAAAAAGAGCTTGAAAGGGAGACACAATGACAAATGCATTTTGGAGCCTTCAGTAGCAAGTAATATCTTAGTACTATTACAAAGTCTAGGTCAGTTTGTAGATAATGTTTTCAACCTGTTCTAAGTTTCTCAAGGAGTAAAGCAGTAAAAAATATTTCTTGTTTTTCAACTAGGCCTAAGTTGGTCATGGAGAGAGCGGTTGGGATGTAAGTTGATGTGCATGTCCTTAGGGGAAGTGTCATTTTCTAGATGTGAACAATGGAGGTATAGCATTGCATTGTAACATTAGTGAGAGGATGTGCCTGCGGCCTAAACTGTAAACATATACACCCCAAACTCTCCCAAAGAATAAATCATAGCAGGCTGATTTCAGGCCAACTGGCTGGGCTTAAAAAGCCCTAAGTGTGTGGGTGTATTCATATGAATACTGATAAGCATGGGAGAGAACAGCATGAAGCCAAACCAACTGTATAAATCTTCCTGCTTTTGTGCAAGCATTTAGTCTAAACACCAGAATCTGTACTAATTAATTAATGTTGGTAATTGGTACTATTATTGCAAGTAAGTGGTAATGTAAGAGTGTGTATGTGATTGTGGGAAAATATAAGATATTGTTTTTTTATGATTTATTCTCAGCCCACACAGAGCTTGTCTGGGTTCAGGGCATTGGGTTTCAGGACAGGTGGAGGAGGGGCAACCAAAACAGGCTAGCATGTGTCACAGAGCAGAAAAAAACTCATTTTAACAGGCCACAGTTTATATGCAGACTGAAAAAAAGCAGGAGTTTTGATAAACTTGTGCCATTGTCCAAATGTATTTTGGATAATGTGGAAAGTGACTAATCACTATAATGTGATGGACCAGATCTTACATGTTATTACAGATTTACAGATTACAGATACACAATTAACATTCAATTAACTGTTCTTTGAGAATCTTTTAACTCTTTAAATCTCAGGATTGTCAGTGGGTTCAGAAGTTCATTCAATAATAATAATAATAATAATAATAATAATAAGAAGAAGAAGAAGAAGAAGAAGAAGAACAAGAAGAATAACAAGAACAAGAAGAGGAATAAGAATAAGAATAAGAATAATTCATATTAGTTGCTGAACTTTAACACAAACAACTGAATATGTTTTATCATGAATTACTTGTTAAATGTTTTAGTCTTTACTCCATTACATGTCTTCACACTCTTTCCAACTATAGTTACATTTCAGTTTACAGTCACAATAACAAGAATAAAAATGCAGCCTGATCAGTTTATTTAAAGCTCTATTACACCTTCTCACCATTAATTGTAATTTACCAGATTCCTGTAGATCCGATTTCACAGGTGACACCACCAGTTTCCCCATTGAAAAGCCCTTCAGAACTTAACCCTTTAAGTGAAATAGCTTCCTTGGGTACATTTGCTACACGTACAAGGAGTAACAACGTTTTAAATCTACGTGTATTATGCTCAACTTGATTTGTCAAATTAGGACCCTCAAATCCTTCTCCTGTTCTAATGTTTATAACACAGGACCTGAGTGACACAGGAAACCAAAGCCTCCATTAACACCTTCTCATTAGCACACTTTTAGACATATCAACACGGGTGTGACAAACTTGTTTAACATTGGACACTTCCATGTACCATGTAACACTCCTCTTCAACATAAATAACACACAAGAGAGGACCTGCTACAAGTGATTCCCTGCTATAAATTTTCAGTCTCATGTGATGTAGCTTGATGGAGATGGCACGTGGAATTGGCACAGTTGAATTGGCAGTGAAAGTGACACAGTGGAAAAGGTCAGAAAGCATGTAGTGTATAATATGCTGCATCCCCCAAGTGCCCCGAAAACCTTGCTCTGCTTATTTCTCAAATTGCTCCCGCACTTTAGGGTTAAACATGTTGACCCACATTAGGCACATGGACATAAGGAGGGGTGCTAGAGGAACAGCTGACCTGGGCTATAATCATGTGAGTCAACTGGACACTGCTGTAAATGATTGGATGTGTTCCAGCAAGTCACTCACTTTAAAGGTTTATACAGACTCTGATGAATGAGAGTAGGAAATACTGCAGCAAACCTTTTTGATTAATAAGTTAGACTTTTGTTAGATGTCATGTAAGATTCATAACACCAGCAGTGTGCGAGCTCCGAGCATATGGATATATTTTTCACATGCATAACAGAGAAGGGTGACTTGACCAGAGTGTCCATCTGCTGAGAAGCAGCTATGCCTTCTCAATAAAAACCCATAGGAATGTAAAAGATCAGCTACTCTTAAGAGCTGTGGAAATATTTGATTTATATTCAACAGGTGCCTTTCATCACAACATATGTAGTGACCAAAGTGTTAAATCTGAATCTTGTTCTAAAATTTGTTTGTAGGTAGACAGTGGATTGTAATCTTCCAATATTTACAGAAAGCAATCTATTTCACACAGAAATAAATATTACTTATTATGTTTGAGTGTTTAAGTGATTAAGAGACGGAGTGTTTGGTTTTCAAAGAATGAGTCAATATATATATGAGAGAGCTAAAGAATGAGAAAGAAAGAGCAGGAGAATGAAAGATACTGCTTTGATTACAGTCTGAGAAGCATGTTCCTGCCCAGACACTGGCGGTGTCACTTCCCTATGCATGCACATTTAATCCCTCTGCCTGCCAGGAGGATGGAGAGGAGAAACCTGATCTCCCAAGGGGCCAACAGACAGGAGGACAAGAGAAGGAGAATGAGACACAGTCAGAAAGAGAGAGAGAGAGAGAACAAGCACTGACAAGATTTATAAGTTAGCTAATGGTGCAGTGGTATCACTGGTATCATCACCTATGGATTAAAAAAAATGATAAGTAGTTGGGCAAACTGAATGTTCTTATGATGTACCTGAGCAACTGAGAAGGAATTGCTAATAGTTTTTTTTTCTTTTTAAATAGTTTAAAAATAGTTTTAAACAGTAGATTTTTTTAATAAAGTTTTATAATAAGCAAAAAAAAAAAACAATGCTTGTATTCGATTAGTGAGAAGTAAACTTATGAACTTAGGGGCCATTATCATCCCCCACCATTCACACACACACACACACACACACACACACACACACACACACACACACACACACACACACAGCTTAGCGGCAGCCTCTCCCGGTGCTATCAGGTATCGCGTCCCTCCCGAGAGGGAAGGTGAGCCAGCTTCATGAATCATTTAGAGTGTGCGCTGTGAGTGGAGGTCAGTGTGATTGCTGAGTGTAGGGTGTCTCTGCCCATGGCCCCCACACAACTGCCTTGATTTGAACAGAAAAAAGGCTTAGGCCATGGCACAGTCAGCACCAGGCCTCTACTGAAACAGAGCACAGCAGAGCTGTCTGGATTAACAGAGTTCTTCCTCACTCACCGCCCACTGAAACAGGAGACAGGTGCAGATGGAGGCAGAGCACAGGCTGACCTACTCATTCTTACCTCTGGCCCAGGTAGTGATGTAGTTCTTACAGGAAGCCCAACCCCAAAGTGCCAAATGCTACAGTGGAGAACAGCTTCCTCTAGTTGGCAGGCTCTTAAGGAAGCTGGAGTGCATAATTAGATACTAGTTTGAACTATAGCAGATTTTATATTTATGCAAATTACTATATATGCAGTCAAGTACAACGGTTTGCCAATCCTTAGGACAAAAAGAAGACAAAAAGAGATATTATCTTTATATCTGAGTTGGTCATAGCAAGGTTTTTTGTGCTCATCTATATATTATAAACTGTTAGACAAATTAAACTTGCATTCATGAAACACATATGCAACAAATGTCTACTTTCAATGAATGTAATGAGGAATGTACTGTTTCAGAATTTCTTGGTCTTCTTGACTTCATTAGCAGGCTTATGTACAGCAGTCAGATCTGGTTTACACTTCCACTGGGTTTAGAAGGACACAGCATGGTTTGAGGCAGAGCAACCCTCTGAATAATATACAACAGTGTTTAGAATAGACCAACTCACTCTTATGCATTCTTTAAATCAGCATCAGCACTTCTGCTACAGCCATTGCTCATACATGCCCCTCCTACCCCTTCCTCGGGAAAACTGATACTGACCATGTACAATCAATCATCCCCATTTACTGCTAAATCTGCAAACTTAGCCCTGTGTTGGCTAGTGAGTTTGTGTATGCATATTTATTGACATAACATTCCTAAAAAGTTTTGTTTGAATAGAAAAAAGTAGAATAATTAATAAAGAATAATTATTGAATAATTTGATTATACAGTCTAAAATGAAAAATTAATAAGATTAAAACATTAAAAGATTAAAAGATTCGTTCTTCCATTCCTTCATCCATTCGTTAATCTATTCCATTGTAGCATGATTATTGAGTATGTATACATTTAGTGAAGATGTATTCGGAAATAATGAAATGAACTATATTCACAGTAAGCAATAAAACAGCCAATAAAAAATTAAATCAAATAATGTTTGCTGTTAGGTAAACTGTGGTGTGATTTTCTGAGATAATTAGCTGGTATGTTCTTTCAGGTAGATTCTCTTGAAGAATTTGCAGTAATTCTTCTGTATCTGCAGATAAAATTCAAGACAGTGCTGTTTTGGTTTGTTTTTTTTATCAGAAACATGATCTTTTACTGTCCCATTCCTACCTCATGCTCTGTCTTCCAGGATAGGTTCTGGATTCACCACGACCCTGCACAGCAAAAAGCAGCTTTTTCTGATCTTACTGAAGATAAAGGAAGGATTGAACAATCTATCACTTAATATGATAAAGTATTTAACAAAAATAATAAAGCTCTCTTTAACAATGAATTTTCTGAGATCATCTTTATCATATGATGCATAATTTTTTTCCTGATGGGAGTGGACTCTTCCAGGATGACTCATTCCACAGGGTATAGGATGAAAATGATATTGGTTATATGCTATAGTCTTCACAGTCAAAAGATCTGAACCCAGTTTAACACCTATATGAGATTTTGGAGTGATGTGTTACACAATGCTCTATAGCACCACCATCCAACACCAAGTGAGGTAATCTTTTGAATTATTGGTGTTCATCTGACCAGTACAGTCCAAGAGACTTCTATACCAGTATACATACACTGCAGACAAATGTTTGGAACACTTGTTTATGTGTTATTGCAGTTCAATCACTATTATTGCCACAGACCATACACACTTTGTAGAATTTATTAATGATTACCTGGTAGCTCTCAGATCCTAATTTTACAAAGGGAGACACACTTGGAGTGCAAATCCATTAAGCCTATAGATAAAAGACAATGTAAAACACAAATATGTGGTGCTGTGAGTGCCTAATTAGAGTCATAAAGATTTTGGCCTTTTACAATTAGATTAGATCAACAGTCTCAATAAAGTAATCGCTAAAATTTCTTAATTTGCTAAACATTTAATAATAAAAATGTCTCAATATTTATATAATACTTTATGTATACAGAAATAAGTTATTTTTATAGTGGATGAGTAATATATGAGGCTTAAAAATCAATAAAACTAAATTAGTAGACATCTCACTGTATCCTTGGAAGCAAATGCTTCAGTGTCCATATGAAAAAGTAAGCAGGCCTAATGTTACATTCCAAAATAACTCAACAGCTACTTGATACCAGTGACTTCTTCTCACATCTATCAGTCTAACACACTTTTGGTGGCTGACTTGTTCAGAGTAGTCAACCCAGTGGCACTTATGACAACATTTTGTTTCTTTTTTTAAATGATCATTACAAACTTTAGGCACATTGATTAGTAAAAAAGGGAAGGATAATTTTTAATTCAAACAAATTGTAACATTCCCAGTACTGTTGGCATTTTCAGGAAGGATTAATAGGCTGTTGAATTCATATATCAAATGACACCATATAAGCTGAATATGATTAAAGCTTTGCTGCATTTGTTTCCAGGCAGTTTCATCTAATTGTTGGTTGTTTGCAGCTATACTAGATATGCATTTGTCAGATTTCTGTCTTTTTTGCATTTAAAGCATGTGCATTCCTGGATTACAAGGCCAATATGTACCCTATAGGTGGCATTATATGCTAAACGTTGTTGATCATTATCATGATAGGCTTTTGTAAAAAGGATGCGAAGGAAGCCTCAAACAAACGGATAGAGGCGTTCACATGACCCAACAAAGTCAATTACGGGTGCCCCGAATAATGAAAGTTCTTGACCCACTATGCCACACATTTTTACTGCTTATTCAATGTTTTAATACATGTAAATGTATTATGTCCTTGTCGTGATGATACACATAACTGCTCCAAAAACTTGCCCGGATGGCCCTTCATGAGGACGCGCTCCTGTAAGGAGATTCGGTTACCGGAGGGCGGGCCAACAGCTCAACACCATCGAGGAAATAATGTAGACTGCTGCGCACAACGTGAAGACGCACAGCAGGAATAAGATCATCTGCACTCTTTATTAGCCTAGATCATGTAATTATCCGATGGGGAAAATTAATCACTTTTACGCATAGCAATTAATGTGACAATCAGCGAGTTTTAACTGGTGCTGTTGGTCATGAATTTTTCAGACACCCCACGAGAATCGAGTTTCGCCCGTGGGAACAGCTCGAATACCTGAGTCACCTGTGTGAAGGTGTGAATGTACGTGAAGTCGTAGCGAGCCAGCGGAACTGACTGAGCAAGGAACGGGACACGAGAAGCGCGCACGACTATGGCCGCGGTGCCGCCGACCTTTGGCTTCACGCAGGAGCAAGTGGCGTGTGTGTGCGAGGTGCTGCAGCAGGGAGGGAGCATCGAGCGCCTCGGCCGCTTCTTGTGGTCGCTGCCCGCCTGCGAGCACCTGCACAAGAACGAATCCGTGCTCAAGGCCAAGGCCGTGGTGGCTTTCCACCGAGGGAACTTTCGCGAACTCTACAAGGTGCTAGAGAGCCACCAGTTCTCGCCGCACAACCACGCCAAGCTGCAGCAGCTGTGGCTCAAGGCGCACTACATCGAAGCAGAGAAGCTGCGCGGGCGACCGCTCGGCGCCGTGGGCAAGTACCGGGTGCGCAGGAAGTTCCCGCTGCCGCGCACCATCTGGGACGGCGAGGAGACGAGCTACTGCTTCAAGGAGAAAAGTCGCTGCGTACTTAAAGAATGGTACTCACATAATCCTTATCCCTCACCGAGAGAGAAACGCGAGCTGGCCGAGGCCACGGGGCTCACAACCACCCAGGTCAGCAACTGGTTCAAGAACCGCAGGCAGAGAGACCGCGCCGCTGAGGCCAAGGAGAGGTAACATCCTCTAGCTTTCAGCGTTACCGTCTTTTACAAGCTCTAAAAGCATCTCTGTGTTTGCTTTATACTTACGTTTCCGTTGAACTCTTATACGGAAAACATTTGTCATGTTTCACATTTCTTTCTACACTATTCAAGATCATACCAAAAAAGGTTCTTTAGAGCCATGCACCAGCAGAATCATTTAACATCTAAAGCGCCCTGGCTGTTTTTGTTGTTGGCTGTTTGTTTGTTTATTTTTAATTAGTCTACTTTTGTGGGTGCCAATTTGAACTGATTTATTCTGAAACAAATCTCTGTTGTACTTCTTCAGTTATACACAGCGTTTTTAAAAAATACCTTTCTAAAGCTTTTTTTAGGATTCTTATTTTTAGAATCTGCTGAGTATTTTAGGTTACGGTCAAGCTTATGTTTTTGTCTTATAGCTCAATATATCTAACATCTTGGGTTTTGTTTCTTCCAAAGACCGGGATACTTTTTTTAACGGAAAAGTGAGTTTATTATGTTCATAGTTATTTAGGCTGTATACATCACAAATCCTCATGGGGATTTAACGTTTGCTGCGCCTATGGTCTTGTGTAAATCTATCTGCACACAAATAAACGCATGAGGAGCTGATTTAGTGGAGTTCTTGCTCTGTTTATATATACTCCAAAATAAAGGACACGAACACGGATTACGACAATTAACTTTCTGAAAACTGTATTAAGCACCTGGTTAGTGAATATAATTTGTTGTAAGTCGGACCTAGGGGAACTCGGACTGATGCAGTGATCCCTCTCATTTAGAGATCGAGATCTGCAAAGTCATGCTTTAAACAGACAGTCTCACACGTCCAGGATACAGTAAACCAACCAGGCTCAGACATCTGTATGATCCCGATAGCAATGCCCACTGATTTCATAATCAGTAGATTACTAGATGACAGGTTAGCAGATTCATCATCATCATCATCATCATCATCATCATCAGCAGCAGCAGCAGCAACAACAACACGAATAAATATTATTATTAGTAGTAGTTATAGTAGTTATACTTATAACTAATATTTTAATTAGGCTTACTACTACTACTACTACTAATGATAGTTATTATTATTATTAATATATGTTGTCGTTAACAACAACAATAACAACAACAACAGCAATAATAATAATAATAATAATAATAATAATTATTATTATTATTATTATTATTGTTGTTGTTGTTGTTGTTGTTGTTATTGTTGTTAACGACAACATATATTAATAATAATAATAACTATCATTAGTAGTAGTAGTAGGCTTATTTTTTATGTTTATTTAAGATGTAAGTACGAATTTATCAACTGAATTATTCATTATTTGATTATTTGAGCAATGAAAACACCGTAGTTGTTTCTGTTTGAACTGCTGAGCTAATGAAGCAATTATCTGCTCCTCAGGGAAAACGAGGGCACGAATCAGAACGGGCACAACCCGCTGCCGTCTCAGATGACCGAAAGCAAATCTCAGTGCGAGAGCTCGGACGACGATAAATCTCCGCCAGGGACCCCAGATCACCCGTCCCTGAGTCCTGCTCTGCTCCTGCCTTCCAGCTCAGGCCTACCGCCATTGCACAGCTTCGCACCCCCGGCCGGACCCAGCGCCACCGATACGCATCATCCTCATCCTCACCTTCATCATCCTCACCCTCATCAGCAGCACAGCCTCCATGAGCAGCAGCATCTGTCCCTGCATGACGGCCTCCTCAACCCCATGGCGGCCAGCCTGGTGGACCTTGGCTCTTAACAATTTAAATGATGTTATAGCGCAAAAAGTACACTTAACTCCTGAAACCAAAGAAGACAAACACGCATTCATTTCCCAGCTGTTATACAGAATATACGGTTTGTTGCAAGACTATCTTCATTGAAATGTTGTGTTGGGACATCGTGTAGTCTTACAAAACAAGTAACCGATTTCCATAAAAAGACCAAAGATCGAAGGGCGACGTCCATTTGTGTGTGGCTTACATGCAAGAAGAGGAGGTACACCTTCATCAATAAGCCTACGTGATAAGTCATTATAAATCACCTGATAGTTTTTGATATATCTTGCTATACATGAAATAATAAAATATACAGCTATTGACTAAAGACAACATTGACTAGAGCTGTCTTCTTGCGTTACTGAGATGATACATGGCTACATGGAATCTGATATTCAGATCCTCACGAATGTGCAGGGAAAAGTTTTTAAACTTTGTAAACCATTTTCCTGTATTTCCCTGACAATGAAATATTAATTAGGCTAGTGATCCTTTAATCGTTTCGTTTATTGGAGCTTATTGTTGATAAGTGGAGTCTTACTGTTAGAGGTAGCTAATATTCGTTTAAACGATCTATAGAATATGAATTTCAAAACATAATATAATATAATATTTAGATAATAAATTATGAAATCTAAGTATTTGAACCAGTCTGTATAAGAAAACAAACCAAAACAATAGATCAGCATCATGTGTTTGGCTGTTTATTACAAACCCCCCATATTTTCTGCCCTTTTACCGAGAATATCTAATACGCGTCATGGGTTGCAAATAGATCCTCTAGAAACACCTGAAACGCCCATTTGGACATAAATAAGCACTATAGAAGATCTAAACGTCTAACCTTTTATAAATTAGCCTACGATTGAAAACATAAAAGTTGTGGAGTCTGTAGTGACAAAAGAGCAAATTAGATTTTCTGACAGTACTGAATCCAGATTAATCCGGGTTGAGCCACATATGAAAAGGCAGATCATTTAAAATAACACGGACCAATGGCTGTCTTCTGTGGTTGTCTTCTTTTAGACTTGAGGGAGCCCTGATGGCAATTAGTTTATAAAAAAAAAAACTTATCAAATTCTTCCTCATAATGCCATAACTAATTTCATCGTTAAATGATTAAGTTCCTGAAATTATGATTATACTGCCACCTAGTGTTGAAAGCGCCTATCATAATCTTCTGTTCTGACTGTAGTGGACCTAAAACCACCTTAGGTTTTTAATGATTCCAGAATAAAAAGAACATAGTTAATGTGTTCATGTATTTATATAATCATGGACAAGAAATACATGAATGTGTTTATGTACGGTGGACTTGTGAGGGTTAATAATGCCACTGCTTTTGCTAGAGATGATTGTAATGTCAGTCAAGTTGATGAAGTGTCTTTAGATGACGCTTCCAGACCCGTTATAGTGTCCCATTTTCAGTTTCTGCATGTTTCTATTGCTTTTGATTTTGTATACTTTTGGCTTCAACTGTTTAGTGAAGTTTAGTTAATTAAGATTAAGGAGGTACCGCATTGATGCAGCAGGTAGAGTTATTGCCTCCCAGGTCTATGTTCTCTGGTCTCACTGTGATACTGATATTGATACTGTCTTTGTGGAGTTTTGCATTTTCTCAACATGCCCATGTGGGTTTTCCCCTGGCTCTCCCAACTCCCAGACATGCCAGTGTCAATAAGTGAGGGGGGTGTATTGTGCATGTGGCACTACAGGTTGTCTCACCCCGGGTGTATATTTCCCACTCAGCCTCCAAGTAGACTTGTCTGGAGTCCAACATACACTTCTTTATTTTAGTGCTAGAACTACATGACTGACAAATAATGGAAATCTATAACTTGTTAGCTACATTTACACAACAACAACTTTTACCTGTACCCAGTTGTAGTCCATCAGTCAAGACATGCTTCTTTAGTTTTACACTGGAGATATAAACCAAAGTATGCACTAATAATGGAAAACAATCTTATCCCAAATCTTTTCTGTAAATATCTGCCTCAAACTGCATCCAGTTCTTCAATAATATCAGACAGAATGCAAATTCGGACTTACTGTAATCAATAAACACCGGCAAAACTTCATCCTGTAGTTAAATGTAAAAGTAGCCATCTTGGACAACTGGAATCATTTTTTTCTTAGCATAATTTGTGATCATTCTCTCATGTAGAGCCAGCCTCCCAAACCAGAAAACCTTGAAGAAAGCCTTTCACTTTCCAAAAGCTGAAATTCCTCTTGGAATCAATATAAATAAGGGTGGCTTGGTGGGCAGCACTGTCACCTCACAGCAAGAATGTTCTGGGTTCAATCCCCGGGTGGAGTGGTCTGGGTCCTCCCCGTGTCCGTGTGGGTTTCTTCCCACAGTCCAAATGCATGTTAGGTTAATTGATGTCTCTAAAAGTACCCCTAGTGTGTGAGTGTGCATGAGTGTGTGTGTGTGTGTGTGTGCCCTATCATGGATTGGCACCCTGTCTAGGATAGGAACCGGCTCTCTCGTGACCTTGAATAGGAATAAACGGTTTACATAATGGACAGATGGATGGATGGATAAATATAAATATGATCCCTAATCATTTATAAAGTTGTTATTAAATTTATGTTGCCTGAACATACTATTTAAATTCTGGTTTGACCAATTTAAGATTTGGTGACAACATTTAATAAGCCCATAATAAATTGTTTAAGGATCAATTAATGAATATTTAATATAATGCATTTGTATTTAGGTATCAGGTTAAAACTTTGAAATAAGTGTTAAATTATTAATAAGGAAACATTCTAATTCAAGTGCCCTCATTTAACAGTGATTTGTAATAAATTACTTTTCAGATCAGCATTCAGGGGTTAGACAATGAAACTGAAACACCTGTCATTTTAGTGTGGGAGGTTTCATGGCTAAATTGGACCAGCCTG
>JAOVYV010000053.1:7971479-7990059 GCA_025674545.1 Hassar affinis
TTCCCAAGATGAATTGATGCTGTATTGGCCGCAAAAGGAGGCCCTACACCATACTAATAAATTATTGTGGTCTAAAAAGACAGGTGTTTCAGTTTCATTGTCTAACCCCTGTAGCTGCACATAGGGTGCAGAAAACACACACACACACACACACACTAACCGAAATTATTTTTTTATTATTTTATTGATTATCCGAAATTTGTTGTTGTTGTTGTTATTATTATTATTACAAACTTATTACCGACTGAGCTCATTTTTATTTTCATTCTGTAGATTATTTTCATTCGGCAGATGTTCAGCAATGCAAATTCTATGTTAAGAGTTAATCCTTTATTAGGTGAGAGGAGTGAACGGACTTCAGCACACACGAATGAGTTGCAACTGTCGGAGAGGATCTTCGTTTGGGGCGCAGTTTGCTTTTCTAGCTCAGTGAAAGGGACATGGAAATGCGACACACGCACACGCACGCGCACGCGCACGCGCGCTCACGCACCTCCAGCAGTGTGCAACAGGTCGCTCTCGCATCCGATTTGTCAGGCTGAGGTGTCATATCTGCGCCTTTATCACAGGTAAGCAACCATTCCAAAATTATCCGGACAAAGAACAGAATTTCAATGTGCAAGGACGAATTAATGTCATTAAAAATTTCGGTGAAAGATATTTTTTAATTTTTTGTGCCGATGTTATAGATGTATATATCTATATAGATGTATATTCACACAATGTTAAATAAAGCAGCTATAAATGTATTATTATTATTATTATTATTATTATTATTATTATTATTATTAAGTTACTTCTTTTCCAGCATTTCCTGTTATTTATATTATATTATTTTCTTTTATTTTTGTATAAAAATCTGTTATCTTAAGTAACAGAACAAACCAAAACCCCAAACAAAATGAACTGCTCTCTCTTCAACAGGCCTACATGTGAATCTATTTTTAATTTTATTCATTAGACTATATAAAGAAAAGCAACTGTTCAATTTAGAAACAGAATGTTTATAAAATTAAAATGCTCCATGGCACATTAGTAATCAATAGTGGAGCAGATGTGGAGATGCCTGATATCAATGGATGTGTCAGACTAATTTTTACGCATGATCAATTAAGATGGATATAAAGATGCCACTTAGCCACGAATAAATAAAAAATTAATATCTAGCCCTAATTGTTTAAAGCCACCAACCCCACTCATAAGCTCATTTCTAAAATATTTATATAGTGTATGTATAATAAACTCATTAGCTAATCAAACAAAGAGGATCCACCAGTATGGAATTAATATTGATATCTTTATGCAGACAGCTGGTTGAGATGATTTTACAAATACTAAATAAAGCATTTTCAAATTTTGATCTTTGTCTGTTGTATATTTTAATTCATGGTCAAAAAAAGGCACTTTTCTGTGTACAGTTCAACATAAAAAATGATTTAGTCCTCATGAATTCAAATACATTTCCCTGATTTTACAGATTATGAATACACACCATCTGCTTCAATGTGATTTGGGCAGAATCATATAAATGAAATCTTATTTTAAGCAGTTCCTTAATCACCCAGTTCTATAAGCAATCTTGCCAGAGTTGGATAAAAATGTCCTGTATCTATTTTATTATGCGACTGCCCACGTCAGGAGCACTGACTGTGAAAAATCACACAATTTGGCATAAACCTGTCCAGCAAGGCTGGTATACAATTAAACATGTGATCTTTAAAAGGCTCTTTCTCTCTGGGGTGTGTTTTTCCATAACAGCTTCTAAAGCAGACATTTTTCATCTAGATAGTATCTTGCTTTTATCATGCAAAGCTGTCTGTGCTACTTGGTGGAAGTTTCAGGTGTCTGCATTGCACATTCATGCGTTGTAATCACTCTCTTTTTGTTTCTCAGTCAGTGCTAAGAAATCTGTATTTCATTCTCTTTATCACTTCTCACTTTTCCTTCATAACTCAGTGCAGTGCTATCTGCAATCCACTGTGACATGCACACACAATTAATAAACACCACTCCTAACAAAAATATTCGATCTCTTCAGATGTTCTTAATCAGTACAAGTTGTTTAACAGATTATCTTTTCTTACGCCTTCACTGCTGTACAGAATTACACAGAGGTAGCACTGACTTCACCTCTGACCTAATGCTATTTCCTGAATATAAAGCACAGTTATACGACGTATTTTCTTCAGTCTTCAGACTAAAACTTTTTTTTTTTGCAACCATTGTGCCCGTGTTTCCTCAAGGTCATCTAAAGTGATATGCAAGGTCTAATTCTGAACACAAATCTTCACTGTAATTTGCTTTGCCTGTGAAATTGTCAATCATTCCTTGGATTTCTCGGAGTGATGAACTGTGATTGTCAACCTTTCATCCTTTTATAATGCAGATGGGACCAAGCGTTTCTGCAAGAGAAAAGACAGAAAAACACTAGCCTCAGCCACAGAAAGAGGAGAGGAGTGAATTGGCACAGACTTTCAATACTGAACCACAGAACAATTGTGCTATGTGCTAGCACAGGGGCTAATTGAGGATTTTGAAAGACCACGGACCATAGGCGTACAGCAAGGAGCAGGAGATAGAGGTGACAAATGAAAACAGCTTTACTGGGAAGAGATGCTCCAAATCATTAAACATAACAAAAACACATATAAGACAAACCATGGTAGTGCATAATGAGTGCAGAAAAAGAAAGTGACCAGTGAAATGACAGGAAGAAATCTCATAAGCACTGAGATGGGTATGCTGATGTTTACACCATTAAGTGCAGTAGCAGATGTCATGTAACAAAAAAGCGCTTAATCCACAAATAAGGTGATAAATAATGAGATTTCCTGATTGACAGAGAAATAAATGCTCCACAACAGAAAGAAAGAGACCCAAGATCTTTTTCCACATGATTTTATGATCACATTTCTTTCCAACCAATTTCATGCAACTCATTGATCTGGTTCTTTTATTCAAGAGTGAAAATGGAAGCAATGCATGATGAATGCTATTAGACATCAGGTCAAACACAATGTTTTGCCCTTCAACATGCTTTCAACATGCAGTGCAAGTGTTTCATTCAGGAGAGGCTTCACCGACCTGGAGGGTGCAAGAATGTAGGCTAGAATGAAAACGAGCATGCTTTGGCTGAAGGTCAAATTCCCCTTTTCACTCACTATTCTATTCTTCCGTTATTTCACTCCTGAAGGCAACAGGAGGCCTCACTTCACCAAAAACAATGGAGGCATGTAATCAATTAAAGTTTCAATTGAGAAAAGTACCAAGCACTCAATAAACAGGGTTGAGGTCATTAAGTGAAATTTGCTAAGTAAATTTTTTAGAAACCTCCTCAGAGGTTTCTAAAATATTCAGTTTTGTCTAAGGAGGCAAACATGTTGGCCAGTGTGCTGCTTCCACCTACAATAACTGCTACAGTCTATTTCTAAATCTTTCAGTCCAATGTAA
The DNA here is from genome assembly GCA_025674545.1 of Hassar affinis. Lineage (NCBI taxonomy): Eukaryota > Metazoa > Chordata > Actinopteri > Siluriformes > Doradidae > Hassar > Hassar affinis. Next base: position 7,974,930 of record JAOVYV010000053.1, read on the forward strand.
CAGTCACAGCCTGTTCAGTGCTCAACATAAGTAGATCTTTATTTTGCTCAACAACTCTAATCATTAATGGTTATTGCATTGCAACTTTCGTAATGCTTTTTTATCTTTCATCAGCCAGATATCAAGCATCAGCTGAAGTTCAGTAGTGCAGAAGATCAAAAGCTATCATGTGATTTTTTTTAAATAGATGATTTTAAAATAGTCAGACCCTTTTGAGTTGCTGCATTAAATCAAGTGTAAAAATACCCACCTGGCTATCTGCTTCTCTCTTCTTATCATTTTCGTATTACTGTGAGTTCCTGGAGATTTTCTCAGGGAGGGTTGGAATGGAGAAATGTTTGGAAGTGCATGACAGAGAGGAGAGCTGTGTGTGCTGGGAAACCACAGGCTAGACCAACATGAAAATGCACTCATAAAACAAGCTGATTTAGGAAAGCTGAAGACAGGTCTAACCTCATACCACACTCCTGGTGTCATTAAATAGTGATAGATCACAACTGTATTCTCTAGCAGTCTAGCTTTCAGAGGATTAGAGGAAAGACAGAAGACATTCTAATATCTTTAGGTTATTGCCCTTATGGAAGTAATACCAAAGGACAAAATCCTGAAGGTCTGCTGAACGCACAAATTATCATAGCAAAAGTAACCGACTCCATCCATGACCCATAAAGGTCATTAGTCCTAAACTTGACAACATCCTCATTAAGTATGATTAGAATAATGGTGTGCAGTTGAGTGCAAAAGTTTGCATAGCCTTTGCATACAAAATGAGGAAGACAAACAAATTTAATTTACACCAGGGGAGGTTTCACAGATCTGCATTTATTATCACAAGGTCAATTAGTGTATGTTTCAATACTGATACCCATATACTCAACATTTTCTCTTATCATTGCTTGCAAACAGTTGTAATGATTTTGCCTTATGTTTTGGATTGTCACAAGATATACCCGCACTTTATTTTGTATATCTTTTTTATTGAAGGTAAATATTAAACCTAGGTACATTTCCTTTCCACTCAAGAGCCACAGGGGATGCAAACTTCTGTTCTCAGTGAGTAAACCAGGCAGCCTATAGACCTGCAATAAATACAGCGTGGGTTGGATTACCATACATACCGTAGGAATCTATATGGAATATAGTGCATTACAAAATGAAATATGGAATGCAGCCTGATGACTTATACAAAAGCCTATCAAAGTGTCATTGCATTTCCACTCTTGTTTGGTGTTCGATACCCGTCAGATTTGTCAGCTCTATTGTCTCTTGAAGCTGTAGATTCAACTCACTTCAAGTCACAGCTGTAGAAGGTCAAATCAACACAAACAGTGTGTATGTCAAGACAAACAAGTACTGACATTCTTGGGATGCAAACAATGCCTTAGATACAGCTAGTGTTGTAACAGCATTAATAGACTTTTATTATAAAGGGGGCCTAACAGCTCTGCAGGCAGGGCTCCTGATAAGAGCATTTGATTGAAGCTGGATTGGAATGTGACTTGTGGCTGTCTGATACATATTCAGGGCCACAGAGATCCTGTCATCTTCCCCCACGGGGGGATTAACCCTGCAGAACACAACACCACATGTCACTTTCCATAAGATGCACTGCTCTGCTTCTATTGTGCACAGAGTCAAGGGGAGACATGATGGCTACAGCTAGGAGATGAGAAGTTAGGGTTACTAAAGGGTCCAAAGAGTATAAAACAAGCAGTTTGTCCACTTAAACGACATCCATATTAGCCTCTTGTGAGCCTAGTAAGGCAATAAACAGAAATGATCACAAAGGCATCTGTGCGTGTAGTTGTACATTTCTATGATAGATCTGTAGAACCATTATGGCTCATTTAGGTCTTAAGGATCTAAACACCTTAAAAGTATAATCATTCCTTGATTTAGCCATGTCTATGCACCCTTTTCTTATAAGCTGTCAGCTGGGATGCTCTAAGAGGGCACGGGAAAAGGCACCAGCAGCACTGCCTCCAGCCACAGTGGCAGGCCAGCAAAGGATAGAGGCCAATCCATGAAAAATTCATCAGGCCACTGGGTGGTGGGGGATTCAGCAGGGTTGGTTGAGCAAAGGGCTTTAATTTACCTGGATGGCAGAGTAGGCGCATCCCGCGCTCTAGCACCGCAGTAATTAAAGGGACAAGGCCTGCGGAAATTGGCTTGGACCTCGCTGCAGCGCGCCATCACCCCCGCCTGTCCACTCTCATCTCTGGTCTATTCCAAAAATCAATTATCTCCAGAAAACAGCTGTAAGGCCCTCAATCCAACCTCTCACTCCTGAAGTGAGGAACACATTTGAAAATCATTACCACACGAAGCGAAAGGCCCTTTTGCATCTTTAACAGTATGATTTTGAATAAACCATGTTTTTTTAAGCCTGATGACAATTTTACCCCCTTTCAGCCTCCTGGTATGAAAGCCACGCAGAGTGGCTTGATTGAGTTATTTATGAGGCAACAAGAACACAAGGCAGGAGGTGACGGGAGGAGGGTGATTGTAAATTGTCAGCCCTGATGTTTACAATGTTTCTTGTCACTTTGTCAGTTTTTTTTTTCCCTCCAGTACCAAATTAGCAGCAAAAAAGTTTTAGAATGACCTTGTCATGGCTTTTAACTCTCATTGTACAGTACACACTGAGTTTCCAATCCAAGGAGACTTTTTTTTGTGAATGCATGGATTTGTGCCATACTATGCTTATACAAATCTAAGTTTGTACACAGAGATGAGAAAAAAGGCCTTGTCAAAGATCTGAAATTCACAATAAAATTAAAAGAAAGCAATGTGAGATTAACATTTCTTTTCTCGCTCACCCCCACATCTTTTTACTAAGTCTTTTAATTGAGGCTCCCATCATTTAATTTGATTTGCCATCCCCATACAGGCTCATTAGACAGGATGAAAAGTACACAGGCTCAGCGAGAAATGTTAGCCACCGGACAGGGCAAGGGGTGTGTGGTGTTAGAGATTGACTCATCATGTCTGACTATTCCAGGACAAAGAGATGATAACAGGCGACTCACCAGGGAGATGTCTTGTCTTGCTATTCACAGTCCATTGCACCCTCTGTACTCCAGAGCTAGCCAGAAAGGAAGAGAATATGAGAATCCCTGAATCACAGAAGGGATCACAAAGTGGTTATTGGGGGGAATCTTTCAAAGATGAGCTCATATGGAGAAAGACTAGGTGTATGGGTAAAGTGTTATCAATGAAGAGAGCTATTATGGTAACTGCTTCACTTTTGGTAAATTCAGCCAAGGTGTGGACAGTGTCTGGCTCAATACAATACCTGATCGAGAAATAGATCTGGAAAATGTGATGTGAAGTGTTTTAGTGCCACACACCATTACTAAGGAGTCTACTTCAGCCATCCTAGCCATAGATGTGGAATACACAGTATACATTAAGTGAGAAATAAAAGCTGGCTTGAAATCAGACGAGTCATTCTGTGGTAATGCCTCTTTAAACAATGTACAACATAAAAAAAACCATATACAGTAAATATTCAGGCCCACTTCTTTCTATGGAACTGAGAAGTAATTCATGGCTGCGTGAAGCCTGTTCGTATCCAGCCAGCGTAAACATATCAGCACTTAACGCCTCACAGCTGAAGCAAATAAGCCCCTGAATCAATTAGTCCTGAATGAGGCTGCTTTAGTAATGCTAATGGTGTGCTCACTGACCACTGTGTTATCTGTGCTGCTGGAAAAGTAAGCAGAAGCCACAGCCAGCAGGTGCCCCAAGGGCTGGAGGTGGTAAGAGAACACACCCCCACACACTCACACTCACACACACTCAGACACAGAGATTATCCAGACAAGACAATTGGGATGTTATTACAAGTTTACCTGAGTCAAAAACTTTAGACCACCATCTGACTTCCTCAGCAGCTGAGATGAGACTGATGGGAAGCAGGCCTTTGTGTTGTGTATCTGTGAATGTTTGTTTGCCCTCTTGTCTCGGCTGAGAGTTCTTAAGGAAATCCTTTCCAAATGGAAAGACTAAATTCCCAGACGTTGTCCCATCATTCTCCCCACTAGGCAGTAGTGCTGAGCTGCAGGTCTTATTCTGGTACAAGGAGTAAAATGAACACAAGGGATAGAAAGCTCTTCAGTGTTCACCTGCCCAGGAAACTAATCCACAAAGCTTTGTTTCTATATTCCTCTCATACAGTGAAATGTCAAAAGTGACAAGTCATATAAACCCTAATGCTTTAGTAATAGAAGCGACCAAACGGTCACTTCTTCACACCAAGACTTTAGCACATGTGTACCTACTTGTTTTTTTATCCCCTCACTGACCTGCATTATTATATTGTTATCCTTAACATACAAGGACAATACACAACAGTTGTCTAATTTGTGTTGTGTATGGATCTAAAACACCCCAAGGCCACATCTTTACACATATACTGCATGTATCACTGGTCAACAAGCGTACATGTCCTTGCATAAAGAGGCATGAATGAGATAGTATATTTCTCAGAAATTATATAATGGCTGTGTCATAGGGGAGTGACACTGCATATAGTGCATTTCGAGCAACACTGGATATAGAGAAGCAAAGTGTAGTATTAATCTGGCAGCATTAACAGTGTCTGACATTCTCTGTGCCTGCACACTGGGGAGCACATGATGTTCAGGTGCTGTAGCAGAAAATGACCAACTGAGTGAACCTTTTTGGTGAATTTATTTTATAAGTCCTTTTGTCAAGATTTCAGGAATGACCATTGATGAATAATTGCATTAGGTAATGTACCTGGATAGAAAGCTAGACGTATTGCACAGCAGGTTATGCCTATTACACCAGTCTCCATCCAGTCTCCACAGAACCCCAGTGCTTATAGCTCCCAGAACAATTTAGTGAAGAACTCTAAAAGCCTTGAGTACTTGGTTCAGGTATAGCAAGAAACACAGCTAAAAAACCAGCTAAAACAAACTAGGGTCTGTCAGGATTAACAAACGTCTTTATGCAAACAAAGGCTCAAATATGTATCATATATACTTTCTGTACTTTCTATCAGTAGGCCATCTTCAATGTACCTGAGCCTCAACTACAGAAAGTGTTTCTAGCATTGGATGCTGCATATTTATTTATTATATAATATTATATTTGAATTTACTCAGAAAAGTCTAGTAGTACACAAGGAAAACAGTGCTGTACACACCAAAATACTATGTCAGTTACAGCACAGAAAGATGCAAAATTATAGACAATAGATGCAGAAAGGATAACCAAGTAGAGAGAGTGAAACATTTTTTTTTCCTGCTTTGCTGGAATAAAATGAAAGATTTGCCAGGATCAGCCAGATTTTACATCTAGCCAAAGATGTACAACCCAGTGAAAGCTAAAGAACAATACACCAATAATAACGTTAACAGTTAGCTACACACATCAGCTCTGTGTTTCTTTTCTTTATTTGCGTCTTGCTAATGATGGGAAAGTGTGCCTGAACGCAGGTCTTTATCTCCTGCCCACAGCAGATTGAGTCAGCCCACCCAGCCTACTCACTGCCTCTGTCCTATTGACGCCCCTAAAACCTTCAACAATAGTATTTGCATGCTGGTTTATTCTGTAATAACACAGATATGCCCGGATGGATTAAAGCAGGCCAAACAAATGTGCTTAGCTCTGGCTAATTGTGCTGGGAGACTGTGCATGTGCCAAAAAAAAACCCAAAAACAAATGAGAGGTTCAATTTGATATAACCCACAGCTTTTCCTTCAGGCATCTTGCTAAGTACTTTCAAGTCTTTGTGAGGAAATAATTGATTTGTGTATGTGCCTTGGGTGTGTGGAAAAATGTATTATGATATTTGTGGAATAATGGGTAGTGGTTAGGAGGGGGGCTGGTTAATGGATTAAATGGCTATTGGAGAGAGAAGTCTCAACAGGAATAAGCTGTCACTGATTGACAGTTCATAAATTGCATATGTCTGTCTGCTTATTGTGCTGATGTTGAATAAAGTTTCACTGTAGGCAGAAATACACAGTAATGTCAGATCTCCATACTGTTGTTCTGATGCACGTAGATTTCCTGTATGGCATCAGCAAAAGGCAGAGCTGCTCATTTCTCCAGTCTTACTTCTAGAAATGACGCCTAGTCTAATCTGAGCCGAGAGGCAGCGGAGAGGATACTGGCCAGTGGAAAGGTTAATCACCGCTGGTTAGCCTGGGATGAGGAGCTAATTCCTCCAAAAGGCAAATGGCACATGGCTCTGAGTGTAGATAAGCAGTGTTAATATACATAGAAGTAGAAGCTCAAGGGCTGAGGTGGTGTTATCAGCAAGTGCTGAGACAAGGCAACCTGAAAACTGCCCGTGCCCCCTTACACAATAAACCCTTAGCCATTCTCTCAAGCAGATCTATCACTTAAAACCTGAACCGTAAAACCTGACCTCATTAGTCCATACCCCTTATGCTTCTCCTCACCCTCACCAACACCACCATACACACACATAAATGCCTCCCAAAACCAGGTTATTAGGTGGCATGGCTAATTGGAAGATCAGTTGAAAGCATTAAAAGATAAGGGACTCTAGAAGCTTGCGGGATCAGCATAGCAATGGGAAACTATCAAGCCTTGACACACAGAGAAACCTTTAACAGAAATGCAGCCAGACAAATTATCCAAGTAATAATATTGTCTGTCTAGTCGGCATTAGCGTATACATAAGGGTTACCGTGTAAGCAAACTGACAGTCTGTAGGCTATAACCCTTTCTCTTTCTCATCCCACATTGGAAGCTCATCAGCCATTGTATCTTGATGTGGCGTAAAATCCCATTTTCTGGTACACGGATATTCCCAAGACCCTCATACAATAAACATAGACCTACATGCAGCAAATTTCACACTTCTGAAGTAAATGCAGCCTTCCTTATCTCCAACCCAAAGGGTCTATCCTGTGAACAGATTTCTACTAAATGAAAGACAAAATATTTGTCAGTTAATACTCAGATAAAAAGAGCTAGTTTAAATTGAACATGAAATACTGAATTCCTTGCATATGCAATGTGTCATTTCTTCTTTCTTTTTTTTTTAATAAAAATGCTTTTCAGAGCAAAGGAATTTTGAGAAGGTCAAACAGACACCTGAAAGGACTTTCATTTCAGACAGACTTCTTTGGCATAATAAATGCTTAATTACAATATATAGAATTTAGTTTGACTATAACAGTAATGGCACATTAGGATTATAAATTCAAGAATGCCAGTGATGTTTTGGTCAAAGGTTAGATTACTTTATCTTTTCCTGATTGAATAATCAGAGCAACAGATAGCTGTTAGGAAGGCTTTCACAGGATGCCCTTGACTAAAAAAAAGGTGGGGGAAGGCGTGTCTCGGATTCACATGCATCCTAATGATCATCTGAAAAGGTGAATGAGGGTGGTGTCAAAATGGTGAGGTTATCAAAACAAGACAGGAACCTCAAATACAGAATCATGAATAAAGCAAAGATTTGAGATGGAATGTAGACTTGTGTAAAAACAGAATTACCTGCATGAAGAAATTCTTCTGTAAGGGCCATGCATAACCACACAGCACCAGGCATTCATGACTGCTCTATTTCTCTCCTTAATTGGTGAGGTAACTGGGGTATGTCGCCAAAAGAACAGTGATGGGCTTCCATGGGGGAGGACAGCGTGGGACATTTTCCAGAATTGGCCAGGTCAATGAAGTTGTACTTGTACACTCAGAGAGCTGCTAATTTGCTGGAGGAAGTACCGAAAAGACATTTTCCTTTCACAACTCCATGCCATTCTTTTTCAGGCAGACCTCCTGTTACAGATCTGGAGTGCAAGGAATCCAGTGGGGCCAGAACCTGGAGAGAGCAGGCTGTCGGTAATGAACCACTTCACATTTGTGCCTACAAGCATGCCAGGGGGAGGATGTGGAGCGCGTATTGGGTGGTGGTGGTGGTAGGGGGAGTCCTGATTCTGGGGCCCTGAGAAAGGCAGGCCTGACAAAGCCTGATGGTGGAGAGCAGAATTTAGGCATTCTCCAGCAGCGTGCGGGGCCCCTTACTGCAATGGCCCACTCAACACAAGAGCACCTCTCTCACCTGCCAGGCAAACATGGCAGCCCCCCAAACAGTCTCTGTTTGCCAGCAGTCCCGGTCTGCACCCATCTGCCCCAATTTAGCCCCAATTGAGTCCCAATTCAGCCATGCTGAGATGCTGCTAAATATTTGCCCCATTCAGACAAAAGGTGATAGCACCAAGAGCACAATGTAAAACAAAATGCACAAAGAAGAGAAGGTCTGAGTAAACAGAAAGATATATGCATGGATTCCTTTTATATATCAGCCCAAACAAACAAAACTGGACAGAAAGAAAAAAAATTGCTTGGTAAAGAAAAACTAATAATAGAACTGTAATTATAACAGAGAAAATTATACGTAAATAAACCTGAGGATAAATGTTGAACTAAGCCTTTTGGTAGCAGTTTGTTTCGATAGTTCACCAACAGAGATTTTATAGCAACCTATGCTATACAAATGTTCAATATGGTGTCTGGAAAAAAGGGAACCCTTTTATATCCTTCCAAAAGAAAAAATGGTTCCCTTTTCCCCCAGACACTGTATATATATATACAAATATCCAACAAACAATGAATAAATCATTTTATTAATCTTTGTTAAACATTCTAAACCTAACACTAACTGTCTTTTAAAATGTTACTAATATTCTGTAGGTGTGTTCATGAATCAACACATATACCATATAGACAATCTGTTAAATGAAACAACCAATAAGCTGCTGAAATGGTACAAATGCTTTGCAAAAACTGTGTAGACGGACTATCCAAATAAAAATTGACCAGCCTTTTTTGGCAACTACAGTGTAGTTGGGTGGTTGGTGCAGAAATGACAAAGTTTCGGTCCTGTGTGGTCAGAGGAAGTACCTAATCAAACCAGTGAGATTCAACATACCTCAAATCCTCAAACAAAGAGAGAGAGGTCTGATACAAACAGAATACAAGCAAAGTCCAAAAGGAGCCATCCCATTCAGAAATGAAGAAATGTCCTACCCCAACTGTTTTGCCTCTTAGGACAATGACTTCCTGCTTTTAAATTAACCACCATCCTGACCCAAGAGGCCCCTGTCTTTATAGAGCAGCCCACTAAGCCCTCCCCAAAGTTACCCCAATTTCCGTTGTGCTTTTGTGCCAAGCATGGCCGTACTGAAAGGCTCAGTCAGGGTATTGTTGTAGAGAGGAGCCGGGGGAAAGCAGGACATTGTACAACATGATCTCCTTTAAGATGCTACTGATTGTCGGAGCCAGCATGGGTCAGAGTCCCGAGTCCTGTACATGATCCGAGAGGTTGCAAATTAAGGAGCTCTTTTTGTACAAACCTCTCATAAATCCACAGTTCACGGCCAGACCTTAAGTCTTACATTCCTTGTGCCTGTTTAAGGAATTTAAAAGCAAGTGCCTTTGTGTAAATCATAACACAATCAGTGACAATTCGATTGTGTTGGGTGTCACAGCTACAATAATAAAGCTGGACTGATTGACTGATGGGGAATTTTACAGTTCATTATCCAATCAGACAGAGGCATCGTAACGGGTGCTTGTCACCGAAGGAACTCTCCCGGCGGGGGCAGATGTCACTCCGATGCTGTTAAGATGACAAGCGCTGGAGGACAGCACTAAGAGAGTGACATTTTCCCTTCCTCCCTCCGATGAATGGAAAGATGAAAGAAAGGAAGCGCAAGCGTAACGAGAGAATGTGGAAGCCGAAGGACTGGGAGGACACAATGTGACAGGCTCCATTTTGACATCTGAATTAAAGCCAAGACGGGGGAAAATTAGCCAGAAAGAATAACAGCGTCTGACAGCATTATCGTTCTGTTTATCCTCACCCAGTTACTGCATGCTGGGAAGAGCTACAACACACACAGCAGCATTACGGTACTTCGATATGCCTTATGCCGGTGCTGAAATGACCTCAAGTGAAAAAAAGTGGAACATCATGATGAAGCTGATGACATTTAGAGTCTACACAGCCAAAGGAATAGCTCTGTATGGCTGGGTAGATGTAAGTTAAAGAAGAAATGTTATGAGTATGACAAAACAGGGGCCCTAGAAAAGTAGAAGATGAACTCTGTAGAAACAGATAGAACAAGATACATGCATAACTGTTCAGAAAAGACTCACTTGAGAGGGAAAAAAAGAGGATGACATTCCACCATTACAACAATAATGACAATAATAATAAAAACTGCCATGAGGCAGCACATTAACTGATTCTCAATGTCACATTGTGTTTATTTTCAGCATATAATCAAATGTATCATTGAAGTCCACATGAGCTAAAGAGGGAAGCTGATCGTCTGTAGATTATGTACTAAAATGATTAACCACAAACTGCTGACAGATTGGTTAGAATTAGTTGATTGATGACAGTCTGTAGATGGTTTGTGGCTGTTTGTCCACATTGTCCATGTTAGCAAAGATGTCTGCAGATAATACACTAGTATCTAGATTAACGTGACTGTAAGGGTTCAATATACGGTGAGATGATCACTCTTGAAATGGATACAATCAGGATAAAGGACTTTCAACCACTGCATTGAATCCATCTCTGAAGGTGACAGGGTGTACCCAATCCACTAAGAAATCATTTTATATACCATTACAGGTACACCATTATTTTGGCCATGACAAACTTAAAACAATGATGAAGCATATTTGGTCTTCTTTAGGGCAGAGAACCCAGCAGCTCTAACAGATCCAGTCACTCATTCACATTTCATATACAGAATACATCCTGGCTTAATCCTGGCTTTGGTCATGATCTTACAATCCAACCATAGAAATACTTTCAGGAATTACTTCAGAAATTAAGATAGAAAGCATAGAAGGTAATAAATAACTAATTTAAAATTGAGAAGGATTGAAATATCACACACTCACTCACTTTAAAAAGCTGCTTATCCTAATGGGTCGTGGGGGTGTTGGAGCCTATCCCAGCACTCACTGGGTGAAAGGCAGATTGCCAGTACATCAGGGCAGGGTAGACAAATTGGTATCTCCAGTTCACCTAACCTACATTTCTTTACACTGTAGGAAGAAACTGGAGCTCCTGGAGGAAACCCACATAGACACAGGGGAGAACATGCAAACTCCACACAGAAAGGACAGGGGATTGAACACAGGGCCTTCTTATAGTGAGGCAACATTAGCTATGTTTTCACTGACTTTCTGTGCAAATTACAAGTGATAAAATGAAAATTAAATTATTTTTATTTTTGCTGAGCAAAAACGTAAGTTTTGGCTTGCCAACAACATAAAAATGATGTATGTACTCAAATTTCATTGCAAATTGTGTAACTTTGACTTTCTTAACTTTCCCATAACAACTGATAAGGGTCACACAACAGCTCAGACAGCTGCTAAATATTGTCCAGGGCATAATATCGGTTATGTTCCAGCAAATGAGGACAATTATTAATATTCAAAGAAGATGGTGGTGAAATGAAATGATCGTCAGCCTTATTTGGCTACAAATATGCGGGATATACTGCAGAGCAGAACGTTAAGTGATTTTCATGAATGAGACTAAAACTCTCTTGTCTCGTGCCCAGTCCAGCTACAGCTCTCCGTCATGCTGTTTAAGTTAAGAGCTCATATAATTAATCCCGTGACATGAAACTACATATGTGTAGATGTGTTATTTGTACTGATATTTTATTTCCAGTGCCAAATGTCAGGTATTGACAAATATAAAGTTGAACAGAAAAAAAAACATTTTTACCAAAAATCTCATTGTCCTGTGCCTATATTAACAAACATTTTTAAGTGCTAAGACATTTTTCAGAACAAGGCACTTCAACAGAAATGTAGTTAATGCTTCCCACTACACCAGCATGCCACCCCAGGAATGAAAATCTGTAACATTTTACAATTTTAAAGTAGAATACCATATTTAAACACCTAATTGGCTTCCAATTAGTAATATTTAAAGGATACTGCTGATACCTGCAATTGTGTATCCAGACAATTTGTCATGAAATTGATTTTATATTGTCAAGAACTACTAGGTATAATTAGATATATTATATATAATAATTGGGTTCTTTATTTTTAGTGTGCAGTTAGACATTTTAGTACATGTTGAGGTAAGACTGATAGGTCCACTGTTGTTTACCCTTAAATATATTTTTACACACACACTGCAAGAGAGAGAGAGAGAGAGAAAGAAAGAGAGAGATCTCCATCTACTCAGAATGAGGGCCCCATTAACTTGACCACTTGCCCTTTGCACACAAAGGCTTCAGCAGCCCTTTACTCCTCCCATCCAATTATGTGTGATTAGGCTGAGTGTGCTGTGTCAAGATGGAGGAGAGCAGAAAAGACACGCCACTCTTTCTCCCTCTTCCCCCTGCATGCACACAACCACATCGGCCAGCACAAAATATCATGCAGTTTAAACAAAACCAACATTCACACATACTGCACTACTGTGCCATTACATACTTACATTAAATACTGTGCTAACTGGAGTTTTCCCATGGCTGATGGTGCTTCTTTGCATTCACTAACGTTTTTCATCAATGACTCAAAGAGCAGAGCTAAATGTTGTTTTCAGGGTTTAGAAAAAAGGGCAGAGCCTGTTCAATTAGCAAGCCTTGTTACAAGCTGTGATTAGCGAGGCCTTGGCTCTCACAGAGGCTCCACGTGGCATGAGCAGGGTCACCGCTCATTCAGAGCCTGAGAAACAGGGACCCCCGATGTGTCCTTCAAACCCCAAATGATAACAGATGACTGTGTCTTGGGTAATTATTCAAGCAAGAGATTGCAATGATATAATGGCATTATCCAGGCGGGAAAATGCATCAGTTTACAGGAGGAGGAATAATTGGAAACATAAAGATGTTAAAAAAAAAAGCACAGGTATTTTTGCAGGAGTAAAACACGGGAAAAATACTACAAAAAAAAATATAAAACTATGTAGGAAGGACGAATGTGGAGGGTAGAGGGGGGTGATATTAAAATTCATGGCTCTCTTTGAAAGCATTTGTATAAGAAAAAGATTATGATGGGCTGGGAAGGGGGTGCTAGCATTATCAGTCCTCCTCTGCTCCATGCTGCCTGCTCTCTCCAGTGAGACTGGAGGGATAAGAGGATAACTGGGTCCTGGATGAGCTGAAAAGAGGAGGCTTGTGGAGTGCAGGTCACCCCGGCTGCTTTTCCACTCATAACCAATCCCTCGTATCCCTCAGACGGTGCTCAGCGCCCAGGAGAAACCCAATCGCTCACTGTCTCCCAGCTTAGAGTTAATGAAATACACTCAAGGCTTTAAATAAGTGGTATTAAAACAACAAAGCATATGATGTTGTGGACGAAGCAGCTTGTTATATGTAAAGGCAGAGAGGTATGACGGAAGGATTGAAGGAATCACTTTTTATAAGGAATTGTGTTATCCTATAAATGCAGGTGTTTTCCTTCAAATAATAAGATATGCAATAAATACCTGAAATATGTCTAACTAATGAGATCATTAAGAGATTTGTTGGGTTACAGGAAGATTAATAAAACTGGTCTCTAGCCTTTAGATACCACACTAGTTTTGTAGTTCAAACCAATTTTCTTCCAGTTGCTGAGAAATGAAGCTTCATTCTGTCCGTGTATTTCTGTCCTCCAAAAATGGCATCTTAGCAAGTTAAAATATCGTGAATATGCCAAATCTATCTAGTATTTCCAATAGATTACCATAAATCAAATACAAGATGAAACCTACAAATATTTTTAGACTTTTTTTTATTTTTGGGTTTTCAATTTTCATATTCTATTGGCAGAATTTTGTTTCTTTCTAGAAATACATGCTAATAATTAGCAAAAATCTGGCAATAGAACAAGATTTAAAATAGGTGTAGTCAATTTATATTGTTCTGTTGTAATCTTAGTTTAGGAAATACTAGTTAAAATGGACTAAATTAAAGATATTTTCACCAATATGTAATTTTTTGTAGTCTTTCCAAGGCACACAGAATCAGCTCCATCTTAACAGGCTCAACACTGAGATCAACACCGTCTAAAGGAAGAAAGATAAGGGGAACGATTCAATCAGAGACTAATCCTCACCTGCCCATTCCAATCCACCCATATCCATATGCATACCTTCCACATGCTCTACTTCCTCCTGCTAGGGATCTAGTTTCCACCTTTATTTTTAAATAAATGAATGGATCGAGCAAGTGAAGTGATTAATATGTTGACACGTAGGTGAAAAGAGATGGACAGAGAGGAGTGACAGCTTGACTAAGACCACTAGATGACCGCTGCATGAACTGAGCACAGCTTCTCAAATCTGGAGTGGAGAGCAGGTAACTCTACCTGGGCACTTAATCCTACACTTTAATTTTGGCGGAAACCTGACCTGCTTGCTTGATCCTAGCCCTTAATTGGAGGGTAACTCCACCTGACTTACTGATCCTGTATTCTAATTGGAGGGTAACCCTAGCTGGCCAGTTAATCTGGAGTTTTTGATGCAACCTAAGTGCCACAAATTGTGCCAAGTGTCACAAAAATATCCATCAGTACTGTGTTTGACGGTATTCAGTTTCAGCCTATTCAGAGCTGGTGATTTGAACACAGACTCTCTCACATTCTTACATGCCCCTGCCTGCACTTTCTCCTCCCTCCATTGTATTGCCAAATCATGTAATGCTACTTACTTTGAAAGCAGAGAAGTGATCAGGAATGAGAGGCAGTTGAGGATCAACTCATTCAATTGTTGTTTTTTTGTAAGTGAGGTGTAGAAATACATTAGAGTTTCTTCATCAAAACACATTTAAATTACAAAGCAAATATCAGCAAAAACAAAATATTGTCAGACAGATGGCTGAAGGAATCTCTCTCTCATACACACACACACACACACACACACACAGCTAATACTGCGACATCCCAGTAAAAAAAAAAAGACAAATTGTAAAGTAAGTAAATATTAAAGCAAGATGGCAAGTTAGGTTCATATATAATTGGTAGATAACTGTAATACTTTCATTAAGTATTCTCGTAAGATATATACAGTCAAGCCCAAAATTATTCATACCCCTGGCAAATTTGGACTTAAATTTACTTTTATTCAACCAGCAATTTTATTTTTGACCGG
>JAOVYV010000053.1:8014245-8025003 GCA_025674545.1 Hassar affinis
TCACACCAGTACAACACACACTAACACACCACCACCACATCAGTGTCACTGCAGTGCTAAGAATGATCCACCACCCAGATAGTACCTGATCTGTGCTGGTCCTGACCACTGGACAACAGAATAAACAAGACTAACAAAGTATGCAGAGGAACAGATGGACTAGAGTCTGTAATTGTAGAACTACAAAGTGCAGCTATATGGTGGAACTGAGAAAATGGACAATGAGTGTAGAGAAAAGGAGGTGGTTATGTATAGATATATATATAAAAAGACAAGAAAAGCAGTCTTAATATTAACAAACCTTTAACAATCCTTTATTGATAACAGATCATGTTCACTGTATCCTAATGAAACACAACATTGTACTGGGGACTATAATTACATGGATGTTAGCAGGTGGACAGAGAGGGTCAGAGAGATGGAGTGAGGGAGGAAGAGAGAATAGAGTAAGAAAATGGGAGCAAGAAAGAGTTCAAGAGATTAAGAGACTGAGAAAAAAAAGCAAGAGAGCCCTCCATCACAATCTCACAAACAGATTGGGCCAGCAATCTCCCCTCCCATCTCCTCTCAAACCCTCCTCCCTCTCACAGAGCACATTTCATAAAGCCACATCTTCTGAATAAATAAAATCTGTTGCAACAATCAATCTAGTCAATCATTGTAGATATACAAAAAAACGGGTGCATGTCCATGAGCACCCACAGCACAAAATATATATCTTTTGCCATTTAATTCAATTAGTAATTTCTTTTCTAGTTCTAACCATCATAAAATTAAGCTTTCCAGCATATGGCTACAAGTTATTTGTACCAGTGGGAAATATATATATAATATATATATATATATATATTTATATACATTAACAATAATCTCAAATTGAACACACATTTTAAAGCTGCACACCAGATCAGGTGAGGTCAGTGAAAAATCAGTAGGGAGGGGAAAGAAAACATTTTTAGAAAGGCCTCAAACGCAAATCAGTTTCTGTAGCATGGAAATGAGCATATATGACAAATGTGCATCAATATAGCCTGACTACCACACAGACAGGTGAAAAATTAAAGGAAAACTAGTTTTTTAAACTTTTAGTAAGCTGTTGGGTCGCTATAATCTGCCAGAACAGCTTCCATATGCCTCAGCACAGATTCGCAGAGTCTCTGAAACTGTACTGGAGAGATAAACAACAATCTTACAAAAGAAATGACATCAACCAGTGTTGATGGTGGTGGAGGTAGTGCAAAGCGATGTCTAGCACATGATTCCGGTCTCCCGTGTGTGTGCAACTGGTCCAGAGCAATAGATTTATCATTTTAACACTCAAACTCAGTCCTTGTGCCCTGTTGATGGGGTGGAGTCTTTCCTGAATTAACCACTCCCATCAGGGCAGAAATGTTTAATCTTTCATACCAGAAAGATGTCCTCCACAGTACAATCACCGAGTTTTCCTTTAATTCATCACCTGGGTGCATGTGTGAATATTTTAAATATCTAATCAGGCTACCTTGATACTATGTATGCATGAAAGGCATGAGCAACACGGAAGTTGTTCAGCACCATGCATGCATGTTTGTATGTATAAACAAGGGGTACATTCATCCACAGCCAAGTATCCTGGAAGCACACCCTTAATGCCAAGGAGCTTCCAGTCATTCTCACAAGCACAGATTAACACATGAAATACTGTTAAGTTAAATAACTGTTAACCCACTGCCAGACACAAAGAGGGGTACAAGAAATAAGAGAGAGGTGGAGGAGAGGGGAAAAGAGATTCACACATGAACAATTCCAGTACCTACTGGAGTATTACTGGAGTAGTGTTTGCTCACCGTTATCCTGGCAAACATCACAATATTATATATGCATGCAAGCAGTGCAGCTTTAGAAATACTTTACCAACCTCAACCATCTCAATTACTTTATTCAAAGTCATGCTATTCCCCTGTAACCAAATCTAACTGCAAATAATACCAATTATGCCATAAGATCATAATGAAAATAATGAAAAGCTTTAAAATGTAGAATTGCTTTAAAAAATTAAGTTAAAATGTTTTATGTTAAATGGATCTACATAGTACACTGTTTTTTTTTTTTTTTGAGAAAAAAAAAATCAGAAGGCAAGCCACAAGTCAGGATCAGAAATAGAGAAATGAGAGAGACAAGCAAAGGTAAAAGGTCTAGAGGTTTTACAGGAGAGGTTTTGAAGCCAGTTCTTCTGGATCCCCAATTGTTCTAAATCAACTACGGCACAAAAATAGATTTCACTTACTAAAACAGATTTAAATCAAAGGCTGCAGAATGGGATAAATTCTGAATTCAGCTGAGGGTCCTTTAGAACTGGATTGTGAAGCTTGTGAGTGCCATAGGAAGCAGAAGGTCAGTGCACAAGGCCACCCAAAATCCAAAAGCTCACCATATTTACACTCCCTACAGTAGTTCAATTTTCCTCGAGTTGCTGAGTGCATGTCCTAGTTAACACTTGTTCTAATGAGTGCTACTACTTTTTTGTTTTACTGCAAGCACCAAAACTAGCATCTGACAAAATATAACCGCTAACAAATCGCAAAAGGATATATAAGGATATTCAAGCAGCAGGATGACAAATGAGAGGAAAAATCAGAAAAGAGTGTAAATGCAGGGTTTAAGTAGAGTTGGTGGCATTTGGTGGCTGAACATTGTGAACACTTCGAAATAACTAAAGCCTATTGGTCATGTCACTGGAAAGCTGTGCATGCGTAGACTGAGGAGGAGAGCCATGTATGAGACAGGTGAGGAAGTGCAGTGGAAGCTCATCATGCTAGAGCACCCTGCATCATTGACAGAGGTCCAAACACCTCGCCTCTCCTTCTCAGAGCTATCACTGGTGCTGCAGGCTGTCCACCAGCCATCAAGTCCAGAGTCTCTCCTACAGCTCACGAAGCCGCAAATCCTCAGTCTCATCATCACTCTGTTAACTTACAGTGGGAAGGAGGGGAAAAAATAATCATGGAACAAAAAGTAAAATTATTTCTCTCTACCATACAATGGTGCAGTTCTAAAAAAATCTTGCCATTTCTGTAGATTCCTCATCGTCAAAAGAAGTGTTTTGATGCATTTGTGTTTTCGTTCCAGGCTTTGAATATTTCCTATGAATCTCGGAATCAAAACCAAAAATTGTGAGTAAAGATTTTCTTTTTGTGTGAACTGAGGACATTCTTGTTTGAAGACGGCAGTCGTGGGTGTCTCTGGCTACCACGGGTCATCAAGGTCACCTCCACTCTGCGACAGGGAGAAAACAAGAGAGGAGAAGAAATAAGATATCTGAAAAATAGAGAAATAGCTGCTTAGGAAGAAGCAAGGAATCAGCAGTAAAGGCAAAGCATGTGGACAGGGAAAAAAAAAAAAAATCAAGAAATATTATTTCACAAAAGGCAGAACTGAAGTTATGCAACTTAAGCAAGGGGTATATGTCAAAGCAATTTTATCATTCGGACAGAAGATGGTCTTGTAAAAGCCTCCCCAGAAGAGCACCCAATCAGAAGACTTATCATATCAGGGCCATATAATACTGAGGAACATGGCTGAAAAAAAAATAAAATAAATAAACCCTCAAACTGCTCAGGCATAAGCTCAGTACAACCAGGTACCTCACAGGAAATGTGACAGAACCTGCTTCAGTGGAAACAAGGTGGAAAGAGACACAGGCTTGATTATGCCAGAAAAGTGTTAATGAAAACAAGTTATCATTTGCATAAATGTAAATAAAAGGCATGTATATACATGTGGTTAACAACTTGTCTCAAAATAAACTTTTGTTGATTCAAAATATGGTAAAATGTATTATCAATCATTCCCCCTGTGTTTTAAATGTCCAAATGTTCCACCAAGTTATTTAACTGTTGAAATACCTACCTGCCCAATGAATGCAGAAAGAAAAAAATGGTGCTAATATAGCAGACATTTCATAATTACTTACCAT
This sequence comes from Hassar affinis, assembly GCA_025674545.1. Lineage (NCBI taxonomy): Eukaryota > Metazoa > Chordata > Actinopteri > Siluriformes > Doradidae > Hassar > Hassar affinis. Next base: position 8,018,201 of record JAOVYV010000053.1, read on the forward strand.
ATACATAGTGTCATTGTGTTTTCACCAAAAACAAACAAGCAACAAACAACCAGAAAAAAGAATGCAGGTAAATTGTTCAATGCAATTTATTTAGAAAATAACTGCAGAATAAAACAAACTGAACAAAAACATTGTTTGCTATAGCACAAACCCAAACCATAAAAATAACTCTTCTGATTATTGAGGGCTGGTAAGCCAAAGGTGGAAAAAAAAATGTATGATACATGCAGTTATGCTCACTTACAGGAGTACTACAGCATGGATTGTGCATTTAATTCAGTCTGCAATTAACTGAAATGCAAAAAATTATTTCCACATCCCTTTTACATGGGTGAAGAATAATAAAAGAAGGCAGAAGCAATAGTATCTTTGGTCATGACACAAACTTTGTGGACAGGATGACAAAATATCCAGTTCACATACTGACGGATACGATTAGTGTGCAAACTGCAATGGTCTGTCACTTAACCTGAGGTCCTGTCATAGGTGTTATTATAGGAACACGTGACCATGTATTTGAGAAATAAGGTTGTCCCATTATTATTCCACTTAGAACTTTATAATAGTGTGACTGCGTTTACATGTAAGTGCTTTTAGTGACAAATGCCTGGTGAGTCCTTCTTCCTCCCCACACACTCAGAGACAACAGCAAACAAATGTGAGACTTTGATCATACACACATGGAAGTAATAAAACAGACACACACATGTACTCAACAACACTGAATATACTGTCCAAAACCATACCCAAAGATGTCTATGTGTTTTCTTTTTGTCCTTTACTAGACAAACATATTAAACCTCATGTCCAGCATCATAATGACGCAAAACATATGACCTCTAACAAATACATCTCCTACAACCAAAATGAAACATACACATGCAGTGCATAGCAAGCTGCATGTGCTGTTGGGCATGAGAGCAATAAGCAACCAATGTCCTTGGCAAGCTCCAGTTTGTATAATCCATTTTAAACTTGTCCAAAAGTGTAAATACAGACATAACACACCCAAAAGGGTCATGAGTTGTTTTTTTTTTTTTGCTTTTACATAATCACAAAGGGTCAATTCCATGGCACCACTGAAATTCTCAATTATGACTAAATATAGATTCCACAAGGTCATGATCAAATCTGTTCTAAGTGCTGCACATCAGAAAAGTGCTGACTTGGAGACAGTGCTGGAATATGCCAAGGATATCATTTACAGTTACTGGGCAGGTTTTCAGTTACAAGAATCGTGATCTAACCTCTCTCTTTATTGACATTCCTGTTTAAGGAATAACTGACCCTGACTCTGGGCCACCAAATTCTCTCTCCACATTAATTCTCAAGTAGATCCAAATAATTAACCAAAAACCTGCACTGGAACTGTGTTGGAAGGGAGACGTGCCATGGGGTATTGGGGATGCTGACTAATGCTCTGAGCCAGGGAGGAAGAGGAAATTTGGCTCTGAATATGACTAAACTGGTATCAAGGGTCATGCGACAGGAGGATTGGAAAGCTCATCAAGTGCTTCTGGCATGGCTGCCTCCTCTGTGCCGTCCTCAGAGTTTAGAGACTCGCTGGCAGTGGATGGTGGGTGTGAGGGACGCTCCTCCTGAGTGCTGGGCAGCCGGTAGGTGGAGAGGGCTTGTTCCAGCACGTGGCGGTACTCGCCCCGGTGGCTGAGGCGAAACTGCCGGAGCACCTCCAGGAGATGGGCAGCAGCGCTGCTCTTTTCATCCTCGCCGGCCGCACCTCCCTGGTCGTCCTGATGCAAGACGCCAGCGTCAGTGGACAGAGCAGGTTAAGAGAATTGGACCTGATTAGCACAGGCCACCTGCCCGAGATCTTACACTGCCCTCATTTTGGCTCATATTAAATGACTCAGAATAGGGTTCAGCAACAAAGCTGGGGCAGACCCAATTCTGAGAAAGCTGATAGCTGCAGTATGTATGCAAGTTTAGGAGTGCAAGGATATGTACTGAACACACCATGTGCAAGCCTCTGACCAATAACAAAAAACAAACTCTCAAACTTTCAGGCAATGCAAACTTCCTGGCATTCTGAATTTAAAGTATCTGACAGAGATGAAATGCACAAACACAAAACATTTACAAGCAACATCAGAATACTCAAATAAAGCAAGTGACAAGAAAATGATAAGGATTGTCAGGGAGGACATTACGTATTCAGTCTATTTTGAATCGGCCTGTCTTAAAGAGGGTATAAGCTCAAACTTTCCTCCTATCACATGCTCCTATTTTGAAAACATCCCATCACCAACTTCTCACCTTAAGTGCAAATTCATATGCATGTGCTTTGCTGATCATATCTGAACTTCTGAACAGATGAAGTCATATCTGAACTGACAGCCATACAAAACTATGGACGATGACGTATTTTAAGTGTTTTAAGACTAAAAAGAGCTACTCACCCCATCATCTTCTCTATGAGGGTTAAGCCTGTTGTACACAGCCTCAATTACACTGCGTCTGGAAATTAAAAAACAAATGTGCTTAACCTGCATATGATATGAGGCCTTTACAAAAGAGAACATGTTCTCATCTAATCACTTTCCAAAAGTTCATTCAAGAACATTAAACAATCACTACTGCAATCTGTAGGATGATGCACATGAGCAACATCAATATTTAACCGAAGTTCTCCTACTTGCTCGCAAGACCACCTCCTGGTGGTAAGTTTGGGATATTCTCAGCAGAGAGGTTGCGCATGACACAAGCCAGGTCTGGGACGCCATCCTCTCCTGACTTCTCCATGATCTCTGAAGGGTAAGACAGGCAACAATAATGTTATACAGACAGGCCCTGTGGCCGGTGACCCATATTAACACAACATCTTATACAGTCAGAATGGAAACACACCCGGATGCACACTTTAACTAATCTCACCATTTCTGCAGACACAGCATTTAACATTAACATGTTTCCAGTGTTGTGTTAACAGAGCTGAGGATGACAGAATTCTGCTCCTAGTAGGACAGAGTGACGAATGTAATTTATCACTGTTACTCCACTAATGTCTCCAGTGTCTGGGCAACATCTGTGAGCTGCTGAGGCACTGATGACAGGATCATAAACATCCACATCCAGGAGAACGTCTTTGACTCCTGGGGTAAGTCAAAAGTTCTTAAAATTGCCAAAGATTAAAGTTGAGAAAAGGCAGAGAGGGGAAAGAATGGTCTCATGTAAAAGAAGTGCAATCCAACCCTAATTTCCTTGGCACACCAGACTAAGATCGTAAATGTTTATAATACCAGTCCATGAAGAACTGTCCTGGAGACTACATTAGTATATGTACTTTACATAGTTTTTTCCATTTCACACAACTAAAGAAACAGAGACTGAGTAGTTCTTTCTTGAGGTTATTGAACCTATTTTACTTAAAGGACAATTTCTCATGCTGAGTTCATTTTTCTAGTTTACCTTGTTTACCATTATATGCCTGTCAGCAGCAGTGATATGAGCACCAGCATCTCACAGATGAGCCTGGTAAGGTAAGCATCTTTACATGCAACTTCATTTAGACAGGATATTACAGCATAGGATATGCTGAGGCTTACTGAGAAACAGCCTTTCATTGTGCTCCATTGTCTTTTGCATTGCTTAAGACCCAGACACTCTCTTTTGCCCCATAAGCTTCATTATTGGACCGTTCCACTCCTGGCGTGTTGTTTAGTCATGATGTATACCTCTGACTTTCACAACATGACAGTACTGCTCACCACAAAAAGGTTCCATATTTGACTTTAATTTTTCCATATGTTCTCACTTACTCTATGTTGAAACCTCACCTCCTAAGAGTAACTGTAACAGTATAACGATTTCAGTATTGGTAGAAGTGTGCCTTAAACAGTTAACCAGGACTTTGAACAACTTTACTAATCCCTACTTCAATCATAAAGCTCTTGGTGATCTTATTGATCATATCCTTGAAAGACTTGCCTCTAGAGGCTTGAGTTCAGCTGTTATAGCTATGAATAATTAAAACAAGGCAATGTCACAGACTACCTTCAAAGGACAGTTTATGCAGCACTAATGCAGAGTTGTGAGAAAAGAAACATTTGTTCCACATCAAGGTTATTTATAGGAAGTCCACAAAACTTTTCACTTGCTGATCCCAAAAGAGCACAGAGTTTCTCTTACCCTCAACACGAGACTCCAGAAACTTGTCCAGCTCTGCCTCTCTCTTCATTGCCTCCTCTGTCACCTTGGGGGCATTTGGCAAACACACCAGCACAACACTCATGTTGTCACGACTGCCCTGGATAGAAAAAACAGGGAGGGAAAAAAGTGAAAATTAAACTAAAACTAAAAGTGTAAACTACTGCAAATCTCTGTTACCTGTATGTGCACTGAAAAGGCATGACATTTATTTATATGGAGACATTAACCAGAACATTACACAAAAGAAAGATTTTCCAAAACAAATGAGGGAGAATAAAACAAGGCTTCACCTTTGCGTCAGACAGACATAACAGGAACAATGGTAGTATGACATTTTTAGAGAACTATTTTTAGAGAAGGAGGAACAGCTAATGCTCAAGTCATACACTGCAAATGTTCCTTTGGTGACATTGAACAAAAAAATAATAAGGTGCAATTCATATGACCGTTTGGTATGCAAAAAACAGACAACTGTGTTCCAATGCAAATGTAATAATAACCGCCAATCTTACTTTGTGTAGACATGTGTCCACCACAGAGTTGCACACTTTCTCTAGGTCATCGCACACCTCCAGACGGGAACGCACAAATTCACACAGCTCCTCATTGCTCATGACATCCCAGATGCCATCACAAGCCAACACTACAAACTCATCCTCATCTGGAACACGAGGAATTTCAAACACCTCAGGCTCAGGCGACACCAGCTGCTCTGTGGGTCCCTTTCCGTCCACGCACTTGTAGTCATAGTCACCAAGGGCACGTGACACTGCGAGGGAGCCGTTGACACGCTGGATCATAACGGAGCCACCCGCGTTCTGGATGCGCTCCTTCTCACGGGGGTTGCAGGGCTTGTGGTCCTGAGTGGAGAAGCGCACCTGACCAGCACGGCACAACACAGCACGAGAGTCGCCACAGTTGATGAAATAGAGGTGTTCAGGAGACAGAAGCACGCCCACAGCCGTTGAGCCGCTACGGTCCATACCGTTACGCAGCTCAGAAAAGTTGCGCATGTACTCGTCTATCTTCAGAAAGCCAGAGCGTATTCCGCTCTTCACACCCTCGACTGAGTCACGACCAGGCCGGAAGTCCTCACTGCTGCTGATAATGTGCTCCAGGAGGTGTTTTGAGCAGTAGTTGGCCACACGTGAACCGGCATGCCCGTCATAAACAGCAAAGAAAGACCAGTCATCCAGGCCATGAGGGAGGCCCACCACTGCTGTGTGAGCGTCCTCCATCTCCACCCGCCAGCCCTGCATGCTGCTCAGACCAAAACGCAGGCCGTTACCTGCACCGTGGGCATTGTGCTTCTCCGTTTTTGGCTTGTCCAAAAATGCCCCCATGGCTTAGGACACGATCTGCAAAAAGAGAGGAACACACTATGAGTTTTTGATTCAAATAAATTTTATTCAACAGTAATTCAGTTCTTGTATTTCAAACAAATAATTCTCATTTGAATATATCCAAAAATACATTTTCAATAAGCTCCTAATTATTTTTGTTACTTCAACAATAACAATTCAGCTTGTTTCTAGTATCTTAAGGAAAAAAAAACACTAAAGTGTTTGCTTGAATGAGCATCAGGCATTACATACATGTACAGCTTGGCAAAATAATGTTTCTTTTCAACATCCTCCTAAGTAAATCAAATCGATACAGAACTAAGGGGCGTTTGGATGGAAAGCTGTTACTAACAGGATCGATGTGTATGAATTAGTTATTATACCTCTCAGACATCAGTTTAAAAAAAGAAGGCTAATCAAGGTGAACATTTACAAGACAACAAGGTCTAAAGGAGCTAACAAAGCCAAGAAATCAGCAGCACTGAGCAAAATCCACTACCTCAAAAGAACCGCTCATCATTTGAAAGGTCTAACAAAAAGCAAAAGCCATTGGACCATATGTTATAATCTCAACTGTGCTACTCTCCAAAAATGCCATCATACTCAAACTTCTACTAGTCACCTTAACTTATTACTACAGGGTGAGCCAGAGAGATCTGACAAACTTCATATGCTTATTTCTCAGACGATAGTTTGATTGGAGTAGTGACTGGTGGGGGAAACAGTAGCTGAATTGATGCCATTTTAGTCAACATGGAGCAGTGGAACAACATCGTGCATTCATTTCTGAAACGTCTTTTTAAAAATGCTGACTGAGATTGCAACTCAACGGCTATTTCGCATTCAGTTCAATATTCCTGGTCATGGTGCAGTGCCCGAACATGATTAAAAAATAGGGTGAAAATTTTCATAATGCTTCTGCCTTGAAAATGAAACCACTAGGCAAGCCATGTACAGTTTGAACGAGGAATATTGAACTTAATGAGAAATAGCCGTTGAGCAGCAATCGCTCAGTCTGCATTAAAAAAAACGCTTTGAACTAACGTGCAATGTGCTGACCACTGCTCCATGTTGACTACAATGCCACAAGTTGAGCTACTGTTACAAGTGCACAAATACTGTACACGACATGGCCAAAAGTTTGTGGACACCTGTTCACCCAGAGCCATATGGGTTTTTTGAACATACCACTCCAGAAAATGAAATGGACAAAACATACCGTATTTTCCAGACCATAAGGCGCACCGTATTATAAGGCGCAGTCTGAATTACGGGGTCTATTTCTGTATTTGA
>JAOVYV010000053.1:8040367-8053196 GCA_025674545.1 Hassar affinis
GACCACTGTGCAGGACTTGTAGATGTCATTCCCAAGACAAATTGACGCTGTATTGGCCGCAAAAGGAGGCCCTACACATACTAATAAATTATTGTGGTCTAAAATGACAGGTGTTTCAGTTTCATTGTCTCACCCCTGTACATTGACTTTTTGTGAGCCTATAAGGAGAATATTGACCTGAATACAGTTTACAGTGTATACATAAAATCTCACATGGTAATCACTCAGCACTCTAAATAGAAAGTCATTGACTGCTTGACAGCCCCATCAAGTGGTCACCAGTAGTTTAGAGCAGTTTGCTCTCTGACCTACACTGAACATTGAATGGATTATTGAAAGGTATTCAGTATCTGGCATAAGGTTTAAATCAGTTTTGCTGATTCAGTTTTTCTATTAGGTTTCAGTTACAATAAATCAGAACTTGTTTAATGAAAAACAGCAATGAAAAAGTTTTTATCTCTGATACTATAAAGGAAAATTCTAATGACCACTGACTGACCAGAGACTTCTGCCTAGACAACTAGGCAAGACTGGACTAACTTATCTTGACCCATGTCTTTGGTCTACTTGTAGACATGGCACTTGTATCTTTTGATTTGTACAGTATTTATATAATTAATATTTGACAACTTGTATGTAGTACAGGCATATTAGTAGGCTTTTGTCTTCAAAAGGACATTTTGAAACTTGCCCTCTAGCTGATATATAAATGGACAATTAATATTGACAAAAACATATTTTTGATAACTTTAAATGTCTTTCTGCTCACTGGGATTAGATGTCCTTAGATGTTAGATTAATGATGTCCTTCGTATGATGTAGTCATGCTTAGCCATAACTTGTCAGAAATTATATTAAATAAATAACATCATCCTAGTAAAGTAGATGAAACCATCTTGATTACACCTATAGAAAGTTATATGGCTATCTACTGTCACTTCCTGTCACCTTGCCTCTATATGCAGCAGAGTATTTCACCCAGTGGCAATTTGGCATTAAAAACATAAAAAACATATGCATATATATGAATAAATAACCAAAATAGACAAAAATCAGTTTTTAGTGTTTTTAAGTGTTTATGGTCACATCACTTCAACTGTCACTGAAGGCTGGATAATGTGGGACTATGACGCATATTAAAAGAATACTCCAGCAGTGTTCCAGTTTATCTTTATCCACTCTGTCTCTAACAAGCACTTAGCACTGATTAAAACTTCGACATGTTTTCCGCAACAGAAAACATGTTTTTCTGAAATTCACTTATGATGGAAGTGTAATCATAGTCATAGAGGGCAGTCAATAAATATTTAACTGAAACACACTGTTGTAAAACATTTTCGTTAATCCTTCAGTCAAAGATATTTGAAATTAAGCTACAATTTGGGACTGATTGTGTTGAGGGAAAGGCTGTATTCATGCTTCACGACTTACAAAGCTTCAGAACTAGAAATGACTTTTTAAATCTTTAAAACACAGTGCACATAAAGTCCATCTACATTTAAAGTACAAACATACCTGTATACCTTTTTTTATTTTGCGCTTCATAATGCGCCACACATTTTCAATGGGAGACAGGTCTGAACTACAGGCACACCAGTCTAGGACCCGCAATCTTTTACTACAATATACAGTATATAAACAGATAAAACCTGCAATATTGGGTTATGTAATTATCATAGCATTTGTTCCAAAAAAAAGTATCAAAAAAGAATCACGGTTACTTCATATTCAGAAATGGAATGAAATAATATGCACAGCAGTCTTTACGCATCATGTATATGATACTGTTATATGTATTCATTGCTGAATTTTTGCTTTCGGATGAATAAATGAAAGTTGCCATTTATAATCTGCCTCTCTTTTTATTTCTGTATTCATCCTCATCCTTGCCAGTTTGATGAATGGATATAGTTGAGCCCCATTGTGCTGCTCTGCTTTTTCTTGCTGTTACAGTCTGGGTGCATGATATTTCTTTTCTTCTCATGCATAATTCCATGTTGGCCTTGATTCATAAGATAGAAGTGATCACTGTGAGCATTCTCAACCCTAACAATCTGTATCCGCTGTGAAAATGTTTTTTTCTATAAAGCTTCTCTTATTTGCACATCAATCTATCCATTGTCCTTGAAATGGTTTAGGGTGTGTGTGTGTGTGGTGTGTGTTCTATATGTATATCTATCATATTCTGATACTGTGTGCAGGAGCATTGTGATGTATTTAAGCTGGAACAGAAAAGACAACAATTATCTGATGTCTATGTGGCTGTCCCTATCTGCAGCACCTGAAAACAAGTGTGTCACTTTGTGTCCTGTCCTTGCTAGGACACAATCAGGGTTTATGAGCATCCAGATCCCTCTTGGGGCTTAGCAGCGTAAACATCTGGGATCAGGAAGCAGATTTAAGAACATGCACCACTTGCACTTGCAAATTTTGGTCAAAGAAGATTAGACATGACAATTTTTAATTTGTCTCTGAATCCATGATACAAGATGATAATCCTGCTGCAGCCTTTTTAAATATTATATCAGGACCTCTAATATTTTTATGATCAGTAAGTAAATCAGGTTTTAAGCAATCAGATAAAGGAAAATCATAAGATATAAGGATCAGAAAAAGGCCATGCATTTTACAAAATGAAACGAATAGAAATGATGAAACCTTATACACTTCTGTGTATGTTGGGTGCTCAGTAGAAATCGCCATAACAGTAAGGAATCAACATTTTAGTTTTTTCAATTTTTGCAATACACTTTTTAACATTTACATTCAATTTTTTAAAGTACTTACAAAGCTGAACCATGTTTCTTTTCATTAAAAAGTATGACACACTGTCAAGAGAAAGCCGTGATAGTTTATCTTGTAACTGCAATATCCAATCCATGCAAAGTGTATTATTATTATTATTATTATTATTATTATTATTATTATTATGGGATTTCATATAGCAAAGCTTAGCTTTGCCCTCAGTCTCATAAACATCTTATAACCTATGAGAGCTTGAATTGCCATCTAATGAGTATTTCATAAGTCTGGACTTAATCAGACAGCAAACAAAAATGACAACAGTAATCATATTCCAATAAAGATATGTACAGTAATCCTGATATGAGGCTGATCCCATCCTCTCATGTTGTCTTAGAGCACACACTCACACAAACTACATAAAGTGTATTTTATGAAACTTTAACCATCACATTTAATCAATAATGACTGAAGATGGTGAAAGTTTTACTGCTCCATAATTCCTAACCATTAGTAGAGGTAGAAATGTTTGTCTTTGTGTCCTTCTGTGTGGACAGAGCTCAGCATACGACTGAAAATGCATTAATCTCTGTTTTGGATTCAGTGATGATGGAGAAGGTTATCAGGCTGGATATTGGAATGTTTATATATTTTACTATATTTTTTACTGGGCCATATAAAGATAGACAGGATTTAAATTTGGCTGTCCAGCCAGGGAGAGTAAATTGTTTGTGGGTGGTATGCTGCACTTCTGTTTAAGTTCACTCTCTCTACTGCTAAATTCACTGTCACCAGCAGTTTCAGAGTTCTGTATTTTTGAGTGGATGATTGCAATGTCAGAGGTCCAGTGATTTGTAGAACTGAAAATTCTACAGGCGTGCTGGACACCTCCTAAGCCTTGTTCCTTCTGGCCAGTTTTCTTGTTTTGCAGTTCTGTGAAAAAAATATTATTTTGTATTAGTGTGTTGAAGAGAAATACATATTTCCACGAACTATAAACCCAAACTGATCTTTAAATGATGCCCTTCCTGATGCAACCCTCCCCATTAAACATCGATTTGGGACAGAGTTGAGCAGTATGTTGAGTGCCTTGCTCAGCAGCAGCCCCTGTCGGGTGTCGAACCCCCGACCTGCTGACCCACAGCCTGGAGTCCTAACCTACTGGCCCACCACTGCCCCCTATAAATAAGTATTATATTCAGGGGTTAAATTAGAATTTGCAGTATGGGAGCTCTGTGGTTTCAGATTTGGCATGGCTGCACATGCGTGTGCATGTCAGCAGCAGTGACAGGTAAAATATTTTTATTGATAAGTAGGCCTATGATTGAGACTATTTGACAGACTATGTAAAATATGGCAAAGTGTGATCTGCACTGACAGTCTTCTGAATGTGGCAGTGCACAAAACTACAGCTGATGAGAGTAAAACCTTTCTGTAAGTGCATTTTCCTATATATCAGTAACAAATATAGAATATGATGGTGTTAGAAGGTTATGGAGGTTATGCTTTCAATGTGGTATGTTTGTTTGCTTGTTGGTTGGTTGGTTGGTTTGTTGGTCAGCAGGATTACTGAACAACTACTGGGCAGATTTTAGAACAGATCTGAGTTACAGCATGAATGTGTGTGTTATTTATGCAAGACTAGGCAAAAATGAGTTTGTTGTGCAGGCGTGAACTAGTAATAAAAAGACTTGCCCATTGGCTTTGGTGGGGGTCCGCATTCTCCAAGTGAACTGTTATTTAATGATATAGCCAGGAAATAATCAAAGTAGCTTGCATTACTTACTCAAGGTTTGCACTGCAATTACACACACAATTTGTATTGTTCCTATTTTTTTTACTCAAACCATGATAACTTGCTTGACTGTTTAATTTTGCAAGCTAGCTAACTGTTACATTACAATTCCATACAACTCCACATTAATATTGGAGGAAATCTGTCTCTTAGCATTTTGTGTTAACATTAAACCGCACTTAGTCAAATTGATATATTGTCAGAATATCAGAGACTCTGTATCAGGTTCTGACCTATTTCTCTCCCTACCTTGCGATCCATCAATCTTTCTGGCCATCTGACTGACAAAAGAGAGGGTTGATCTTCAAGATGGCTTTTGGGGAAATGCATGAAAAATCCAATGTTCGCAAGTTGCAACAATTTATATATATTCTACAGCTATATAACAGTTGTTGCAAATAATCAAGTGTTATTAGATCTAATCGAAGGAGTCAATGTGTTTTAATCTTGTTTTGTCTGAAAGCTTAAGCCCAGGAAGTGTAAAAAAAAAAGCATATACATTTTTTAAAATGGATATGGTGAGATGAACCTGAAGCCCTGTGGCAGGGCTGAGCCTTAGACTGCCTTAGCTGAATTTAACCATCAATTATATTAAGATAATTTACATGGATCTAACGTAAACAATGTTTATACTACTAATGAGCAGCACTCTTTCTTGCTATTACAAAGATAAAGCATAGAACAATGACATAGGGAAAAGAAAAGGGCATAAACTGGGCCATTCTGGCTTTTCAAGGACTTCCCTTTGTTTAAAACTAGGCACTGTTTAGTTTTCCCAGAAGGGTCATTATACAGTAAAGTAGGGCATCTGAAGGTCCTAGGGCAATCAGGAATGTGAGAGATTTCCATAGATTCATCTAGTGGAAGCAGAAGTTCTTTGAATACAACACAGACTCCATTACAAGGAACTGCATCACACATTGTAGCCCATTCCACTTAACTAACTAGATAATCAATTCAATTCAATGCAATTTTATTTCTAAAGCACTTTTAACAATGCACAGCATCCACACATCCCAGTTTACCAGAACACACTATGCCCACAAATCCAGATCTGCACCTTTACCTAAGAAGAAAACTACTAATCTAAAACTAATAATTACACTGTAGTGGCTGAAAGATTGACATGTCTGAAAGTCTGACATGACGGGATGGTTAAGATGTAAATTGTAAAAGGAGACAGCCTGACAACATTAACCCTCCACCTATTAGAATGCACTAACATCCCTGTGAAATGCCAAGCACACATGTTCAACACTGGAAAATATGTTGAACAGGGAGAAAATGCTTCTAGTAGGAAACCAGAATAATGAGAATGAAATGCTTCAGAGAGAGGGAGAGAGAGAGTGTGTGAGAGAGAGAGAAAGAGGGAGGGAGGGAGAGAGAGGGGGGTGAGAAAGAGAGATAGAGAGAGAGGGAGAGAGAGAGAATAATAAGGGCCACATCGCTATACATTGCTATACATTATAAACGTAAAATGTATAAACATGGTTTACATTTCAGGGGCAGACGTGACATAAGACAATTTAATTAAAAAGATTTGACTAGCTTTGACTTTTTTTATTATTATTAATTAATGTGCCAAATGCAAAGCATTATTCTTTTGAATGTGAAATCTTTGGGGTAGAAGACATGTTCAAAGTGGATAAAATGAACAAAATACAGATCACAGTTCACAGATGAACATCTAGTATCTTGCTTGAAACATGAGTGACATTAATTATAATAATCACTTCCTAACAAGGGGGATCGGTGAACAAGAAACCACTGAGTATGGATCAGAAGTGTCACTGCTCCTTGTGCTAACTCGATGGCAGCTGGTGTCTAATGTCTTGTAAACTAAATTAGAGATCAGCTGTATCTCTGTGCATTTTGTGGTTTGCGTGCCTTGTGAAAATCCAGCCTTTTAGAAACGTTTGAAAATTCTGTGTTTTCTTTCTATGGGTCATATGTGAATACTTGGCCTGTCCATAAGGACATGGAGAAGCAGCAGTGTGTGACTCAGATCTGCCCAGTATGTTGTACTGGTAATTTCATCATGACTGGTATGTTGTGCTCTGTGTGTGTGTGTGAGTGCATGTGTGTGTGTGTGTGTGTATGCCTGTTAGATACTTGTATTAATTGTACATAGTAGTAACTGCAGTAAATGTACCTGTTAGAACCCAGGCTATGGTAATCAACTGGCTTCTTTGGCAATACTGTTTACAGTTGCAACAGTCAATGCATGAAAATACGATAGAATTTGCCAAGAACCTGGCAGGCTGATATCCAAAACTTGTGCAATGTAAAATGATGTTTTATAATGTTGTCAACATGTGGCTTAAAGGCTCAGATCAGAATCGAGAATTACTCTTACTACAGCTACAAAGCTACACACCCTAATTCCTTGCTTTGTGCATAGGGACAGTGCACATTGTCATCCTGGAACATGTTTGGGCCCCTTAATTCCAGTAAAGAGAAATTGTAATGCTACAGCAAAAGACATGCTATACAATTGTGTGCTTCCAAATTTACAGTTTAGAGAAGGCTCACGTGTGAGTGCGATGACCAGGTGTCCACAAACTTACGACACACATACAATGTGTCGATTTTGTAGTATTTTGTATGATGTATGCAATATTTTTGATTTATGTCAAATAAATCAATCATGTTTATTTCATTTAAAGACACAAGTTAGATCAATGTCTATTAGAGAGAAATGAACATTACATTATGAGCATTCTCTTAATAGTTGTAAATGTAATGTATGCTAATTATCTTCACAGCAATCTACTCAAAACCTTTACCTCCTCACACATACACACACATCAGGTATGAATCTTAATTGGTCCATCAGACTTCATTCATGAAGCACATTTATTATATAAGACTCAACTCAGGTTAAGTAGAGTAACCTCCCAGGCTTAATTAGAGGAATTACTTGCTTTATCAGTAGGGTTGGGACCATCAGTTGTGTTGTGCAGAAGTCAGGTTACTACAAGCCGACAGCCCTATTGGACAACTGTTAAAATTCATATTATGATTATTTTATTATATGAAGTATGTTATGAATGAACTAGTTTTGATGCCTTCAGTGAGAATCTACAATGTAAATAGTCATGAAAATAAAGAAAACGCATTGAATGAGAAGGTGTGTCCAAACTTTTGGCCTGTACTGTACAGGAAACAAATAAGCAGCCTAACTGAGTGCTACATTAAAGAGCTTTCAGTCTTCCCTGCTTATTCAATACACACCTTATCAAAATACATTTTCCAAATCAACACGCACTGGCTGCCAACTCCACCTGTAGGGGGAATAATTATTCAAACAAAACGGCTCCACTACTTAATATTTAATGCTGTGTAGGCCAGCCAGCATGATTAATTGGAAGTGAACCCCCCTCCACGTGCTCACATTTACAAGGCATTGCATCACTGCTCGTCTATTAAAATAGACTACAGAGCAGGAAAGCAAGTGGTCTTTTAACTAGTAAAAAGCAGATTATTATTAATAAAACACATTGAATTTATTATTATATATTATACATATATTATTACATTTAATAATAATAATAATAACTGAACACATCTATTGTACCTTCTTGAATATACACATATTAATAAGCAGTGCACACCAGTAATGTTGAGTTAATGATTTTGTTACGATCACGGCCACCAGAGGGCGACAAAAGCCAAAAGAAGGCGCACCTGGTGGCAGCCATCTTGATTGTTCCAAAGCCCGCACTGGGGAAGCATGAACTATTTCACCAGGTCTATTTGACCATAGCACTGATGGCCGGAGTGCCGGAGAAACTGGAGGGCTGCAGACTACACCTTGGAGTTTCATTGAGAGCTCAACTCCAAGGTCCAGAGAGAGCTGACATGCCGAGTCACCACTTGGGCAACCTCATTTCCACAGCCATCACTCTAGATAACTTACTGCGGAGCAAGCCCACCAGCTTCCCCCGTTGGACCGACCGGAGAACCCTGAGCTCATGGTCCTGGGCCCCCTACGCGTGTCGACCCAAGAGAAAGAACGGCGAGCCATTCTCCACCTGTGTTACTACTGCAGAGGGAGTGGTCACACTGTGCGATGCTGTACATTTAGGCCTTCATCTACTCCAGATGCCAGGGATGGTCTCCAGAACCACACCCGGTGTATGCAGTGAGTAGCAACATCCACCTTAAGCCACGTGAATTCACAGTGGACCGGGACACTGCTGAAACCCATGGCATTCTCGTTTGGGAAGTAAAAGTTCCCTTTAAGATCAAGGCTGTGGACGGCCCCCCCATAGGCATCAGTACCATTAGCCACCAAACTCTCCCAGTCAAGTTCCAAGGGAGGGAGACGAGTGAAAGATGGCATTCAGCACAACATCAGGCCACTACGAATACCTGGTTATGCATTACGGCCTAGCTGCAGCCCCCAGTGTATTCCAGTATTTCATTATGGAGGTACTAAGAAATCTGTTGGGAAAATGTACTCTGGCTTACATAGACAACATTTTCATTTTTCCCCATATCTGTCCACCCACGTACACACGTTCACCAAGTCCTGCTCCGGCTGCTCCAGAACCGCCTTTAGGTCAAGAGAGAAAAATGTGGGTTACCAAATTGGACAAGACAGGGTCGCCGTGAACCTCCAGAAGGTCAAGGCCATCACCCACAAAGTTTTGTGTTTTGGGTTTTGCTAATTTCTATAGAAGATTCTTCCGGAACTTCATTCTCCAAGTGCCCCCTCTCACAGACCTCTTAAAGAAGGGGGGCCCAAGACTCTAAGGTGGAACCCGGAGGCTGGCCTAGCCTTTCAACATCTGAAGGAGGCCTTCTTCTTGGCCCCAATCCTACATCAGCCTGATCCCAACTTCCCCTTCATAGTTGAGGTTGACACCTCCAGCCAAGGAGCAGGCGCTATCCTTTCTCAGAGACAGTGCCAGCCAGTGGCCTACTTTTCACGTAAGTTCTCCCCCTCCAAATGTAACTACAATGTGGGAGACTGTGAGCTGCTGGCCATCAATCTTGCCCTGGAGGAATGGAGGCACTGGCTGGAGGGAGCAAAACACCCCATAATGATTTACACAGACCACAAGAACCTTGAATATATCAAGGCCACCAAAAGACTCAACTCATGACAAGCCAGATGGGCCATATTCTTTGCCAGATTTAATTTTAATAAAAGATCCAAGAACGGGAAGGCTGACGCCCTGTCTCATATTTACAAGCCAGAGATGGAGACCACGGAACCAGAGCCGATTGTCCCTGAGTTGAAGTTCCTCCAAGCAATCATCTGGGCCCTCGATCAAAACATCCAGGAGCAACAACTCGCCAGAGGTAGTGTCCAGTGTCTGTCCAGCAGGCTGTTCATCCCTGCATCCCTTCACAGCCCACTTAACACCTGGGCTCACACCTCTCCAGGAACAGGACATCCCAGCACACGGCATACTGGCGAGCTCCTACAGGCTAAGTACTGGTGGCCCCATATGAACTTGGATATTCAGAGATTCGTCTCGCTATGCTATGTCTACCATAAACATGCTATGTCTGTGCCCAAGCCAAGGTCCCAGGCACATTACCGGCAGGTAAGCTGTGGCCTCTGCCCACACCAGAGAGGCTGTGGTCACACCTCTCTATAGACTTTCTCACAGATCTGCCTCAGTCACGGGGCAAGACTGCCATTTTTGTCATAGTTGATTGATTTTCTAAATCTAAATTTATTTTCTAAATTGATCTATTTACTAATGTAAAAAATATCACAAATATACCACAATACCACACATATACCCCAATATAATAAAATGCTTTAGGGTCAAAAGTTTTATTACCACATTACAGCATTCTGATTAATAAAGAAAAATCTAGTTGGACTGGAGTGTTCATCAGTCCAAATACCCTTTCAGCTTTTCCTTGTCTTTTATATGGATTTAAATCAATGTAAAAACATACAACTCACATTGTTTTCATTTTTCTGTCAGCTATGCAGTCAGTATTGGTTTCTGATTCCACAGTGCATTAAGTTTCATATGCAGACAGCCCAATTCCATGTCTGCTCATTTTGCACAATTCCTAAGCATTGAACATTGTTCATTTTTTTGTACACGGTTTGACCTTTCAGTCCTGTATACTTAATGCTTTCAGTGACTCCATCTGTTGTTCATCTGTTGTCATAGTGACAGCTTCCTCTTTACTTGTGGTTAAAATTAGCCTTGTCTGCTGCTCCTCTGGCTGTGTTGTGATACTTGTGCAGAATGTTGAATATCTCAAAAAATATAAATCTCATATTTGTGCTCCCTGAATTGGTGTATGCTCAAAGCACTTTCTGGGCAAACAGCTTGAAAATCTTTTTGCGAGAAATGATTTATGTCAAGTTGGCCTCTAGGAGCCACATTGCCAATCATCTATTTGTGGAGTAATGCACCTAGTGAATAATGTTCAAAGCAAAAAACTAGCATTTCACTAGCCAACATCTTGTGATATAAAGGCTCCCTCCATCACTCTTTGTGCGCTCACCACATTCTTTAGACAAATTTCATGAAGTTTTGTACATTGGGGCACTGCAAATGACACATTTCAATATCTCAAGAACCGCTTAAGCAACAATTTCGAAAATTGGTGTGCTAATTTCACTTCATTCTTGCTCTTACTCTCATTTTGTACAGAAGTCATATCCTGCAATGGCATGCAGTATGTCTAGCTGTATTTGCATTTACAGTCTTATCTAGAGTGATTTATTATTGGTAAAATTGCATGCAAAAGTTTTTGCGAATCTGTGGCCAACTTGCATATTTTGTTGCTTATTTGATGCAAAAAGAAGTAAGCATAAACTCTGCCAAAAACTTCTGAAATTCTTTCTGAAAACATAAATAGAAATTATGTTATATATTTGACTAACAAATAAGTAATTGTATAAAGTAAATGTGCAACAGAACACCACATTAAGTCATTACATAATACATTCACATAACATTACTAACATTGTTTATGTTATATAATTTGTTATGTAATGCACCTTAACCTTAATATAAAGCATTTCTGTTTATTATAAACCTCAGTTTAGACACCTTTTCAGTTTTTAATTCCAGCAGAAAAATACCAGCACTTGAACATGTCTGAAAATGTCTGAATTAGAATTTTGCAGTAGTGCACTTAATCTTGAGAATAATTAAATTGTTACTGAGAAGTGATCACTTAGAGACTATGATTAATTTCATGCTCAATGTCAATAACTGTGTATTTGCAGATACGTGTCTATGTAATGTGTATCACAAGGTCCCTGTCTGCATTTGTAGCAGGTTAGTCAGGCACAGTCAATAGAACTAGGAAACACTCAGACAAATTTACCTAGAAACCAATAAAACATCATGGTCAAGTGGCCCACCTCAGAAGGAGATTTTCCTAGGATTGCTCAGAATTATTCAAAGTATTAACTCAGACTTCTGTGGAAATCTGTGGAGTGACTAGCAGCTGAAACTAAAGACGAGGAGCTGCTCATGCTCGCTTTACGAGATTAATCAGGGAGATCAAACTGATGAGATTGTTTGTCAATGAAAGGGACATAGAATGTTTCGCTGAGACACAGAGCTCCAGAAAATGTGTTCTTATATGTTGGGATGAGATGAGATGAGAGGTTTATATTTGTCATCAGCAATTCAATATCTCAAGAACTGCTTAAGCTACAATTTTGAAATATGGTGTGCATATTTCACTTCATTCTTGCCCTTATTCTCACATTCCTATTCATATTCAAGGCTATGTGGTACATCTAGTTTTTTGACAGTGTTATTCCAGAGTAACTAAGAATGCCATTGTGCTAAACCCTGTTACGGGCTGGTTAGTACAACATTACTGCAAACAATGTCTGTCCCTGATTTGTTCATGTTTCTGCTGGTTATTATGATATGATAATTCATATGTTCATATATCTTTACACTTGTACATACAAATGTTTGGGCACCCCTGGCCAAATTGCAAGTTTTGCCAGTTATTTGAAGCTTGGTTATTGCATTGTATTGTAAGTATGCTTATTTTACTTCATTCTTACTCTTTCCCTCACTTATGTACTTCTATGCAGTATGTCTATTTTTTCTAGAGAGAGGTGGGAGAAAAGGAAATATGGATGATTAGGTATGCTTTTGACCAATCTTTAAAAGAAAATGTAGATTTTGTGGAGAGTGCAAGCAGGGACTCCGGCAAGCCTAGCTAGGACAGTATAACTAAAAGGGAGAGCCAGAAGGTAACACAGACATGAGGGAGCCCTGGGACATGAAGCACCAGCCATATTGCAACTACACACAGTATCCTATACTACACCACTAA
>JAOVYV010000053.1:8057502-8068782 GCA_025674545.1 Hassar affinis
ATTAGTAGTAATGGTGTGTCAGTGCGTCTCTGAGTCACCAGATTACAGGAATTCCAAAAGTGCGTCGCCTAAACTCCACAAGCTCCTCCCTTAGACCACCAAAACACTCCCCCTCCATGACCAAGACCCTCCCCTGGAACAACTGTAAGGCATTTATACACATGTGCGGCGCTCGCCAAAGTGCGACACTCCCCACGTCCAGGGCTCACAGACTGCTGAAGTGAGCAGAGCAGTGCAGCTCTGTGACTGCTCTCCCCTCTCTATCCACCATAAGAATCCGAGAGACAAACAAACACCAGCCGTGGATATTTTACTGCACACAAGGATCCCTAACGGTCCGAGACCTTTTTTTGAGCTGGAACTCGTTGAAGAAAATGTCGACTTCAGTACTGTCTTCCATCTACGACTTCGACCTGTTGTACAGGGTAAGAAAATCACTCCAAAAAGTAAAGCGTGTCCGTGTCAAGTTGGGTTCACTGTACATAAGCCACATGTTGACGCAGTAACGTGAGAACTGTGTGTCGGTAACTAACTTTGGCAATAGTGTAAAGACTAACATCCCACTGTAAAGGACTGATAACTAAATAAGTGTCTTTATTTCAGCAGGAGAAAAGCCAGGGCTCTAATGCAGTTCACCTGAACAACGTGTTGGATAGGAGAACCGTAGGGATACCGCTCTCCACCTCCAATAAAAACAATAACAGGTTCAACGCGGGCGGCTTCTTCCGGGCCAACTCCATCAGTCACATGGAGTCCATCAGCGGTGGCAAGGAGAGCCCTACTCCAGCATATATGAATAAGGAGAACAAGTTTCGCGACCGCGCCTTTAGCGAGACAGGGGAACGTGGTCAACAACTCCAGGAAATGCTCCAGCCCAAACCTGGCTCTCAGATCAACTCTACCCGCTATAAAACCGAGCTGTGCAGGCCTTTCGAGGAAAACGGCTCCTGCAAGTACGGCGAGAAGTGTCAGTTTGCGCACGGCTACCACGAACTGCGCAATCTTTCCCGCCATCCCAAGTACAAGACCGAGCCATGTCGCACATTTCACACCATCGGGTTCTGTCCGTACGGCCCGCGCTGCCACTTTATCCACAACGTGGACGAGCGCAGAGCCGCGCCGAGCACACCGCTGAGAGTCCAGCGAGGCGAGTGTGCACTCCCGACCGAGAAGGAATCCGCTCCGTTTTTCACGCACAAGGACAGACCCAGGCTGCACCACAGCTTGAGCTTCTCGGGCTTCTCAAGCGCTCACAATGCTATGATCGAGAACCCTACGTCTCGCACGCCGCCGCCGCCCACCTCATGCGCGCTCTCGTTCTTCGAGGACTCTCTGGCTCCGAGTCCACACTGCTTAAACGCCTTTGGGATCCCCGAGCAGGACCTGAAGGCTTTCCTCGCCCCTTTAATCCCGCACGCCCAGAGTGCTTTCAGTGGGCAGGCCTCGTATGGTCCGCCACCTTCGCCTCCGTTCCCAGTGAGTTCGTTAGCGCCAGTGCGCCTGATCTCCGACTCCCCACCGGTGTTTGACTCCCCGCCTAGTCCCCTGGACTCCCTCTCGGACCCGGAGAGCTTCGTCAGCGGCTCCCGCTGCTCGTCTGGCACGATCAGTGGCTCCGAGTCGCCCAGCCTGGATTCAAACAGACGTCTGCCCATTTT
Organism: Hassar affinis; assembly: GCA_025674545.1. Lineage (NCBI taxonomy): Eukaryota > Metazoa > Chordata > Actinopteri > Siluriformes > Doradidae > Hassar > Hassar affinis. The sequence continues at coordinate 8,059,161 of JAOVYV010000053.1, forward strand.
CAGCAGGCTGTCCATCTCAGACGACTGATTATTATTATTATTATTATTATTATTATTATTAATCACAGATGGTGTTTTGTTAAGCAGGTCACCCATTGAGCTTGAGGTTTTTAAAAGCCAACTAATAAACAAGAAGGTGCCTTTTTTCTATAGCTAAAGGGTCTAACCAGGGGCTCTTGTTTTTGCCCGGTAAAGTAGCTACGTCGGGCAAAACGTGTGACGTGCCTTGTTTTCACAGCGCCCCCCTATGGCGTGTGTCAGTCAGTGCAGCTTTTTGCTGCTCATGGAATGTCGCTGCATTTGTTAATGCGTTTTTAAGTGCTATCATTGCGCTTTGCTACGTGCTATGAAATCTATTTAACTTATTTATTGTCATGTGAAAAGTATGGCCTCTGTGGATCAATTGAGTCCATGTAGTATTTATCAAGTCTAAAGCAATACATTTATATTTCGTTTTAAATTATGATTATGATCTCCATTGTTAATCTGAAATCACTTGTTTGTTTTCCTCACAATAATATATTTTTGTTATTTGGGGGGTATATGTGTTGTAAATAAGTCAATAATTTATAAATTGTATGATATTTATTTCAGTTTTGTTTACGACATGTGTTAAGAGTGGGAGGCCTAATTTCTGTTTTTATTTCCCTTTGATTGTTTTTTTGGGGGGTGGGAGGGGGGAGTAGCGGATTTGGGCATTTGATTTGTATAGGATATATATATGAGTCTTTACAAAGTGTAATGTTGAACTAGCCATTCACAATTCAGACTACCACAACACATACAGACAATACAGACAACCAAAAAAAAACATTTGTTTGCACATAGTTGCACTATTTCAGTCGAGTGCCAGAGAATGTAGCAGTCACTTATTAACTTGATGGTAACTTTCTAAAATGTGCCTATGGAGTAAATGATCTCACATACTGTAGATCGGCCTAACTAAGCATTATGTTTTAGTGCCTATGTCAAGCAAATTCAGTTGAATGTAGCTTTTGTTTATATAGATCAAGATTACATTGATTTAGACTATTTAAATGCTTTAATTCAGTTATGATCGTTTACCTTTTGGATCATTTTGAATACACCATTCCTTATAATAAGATTAAAAAATAAATACAGTTTGTATTTTGACTTCATATAGATGAACTAAACTTGCTGGTCAGGAAAGTACTTTGAAAATACGTTGTATAATACGTTTAACTTGTAATGATCAGTTGGACTACTTGGATTGGAAGCTTAAAAAAACAAGTTTGAATGTAAAGACAGGTCATTTTGATTTATGAGGGATTGTGTATGCAGAGGCCTCAATTTGTACTTTGAAATATTTTACATTGATATCCTAATAAAGATACTCTTTATAGAAAAGGAGGAGAGTTGAATATTTCTTATGCAAAAGCGATGTGTTTTAGTGTGAAGCTGGAGCTCATTCAAACTGAAAAGAGCTCTTATTGGCATGGGACTGTACATGATTGACCATTTTCTATTCTCTATTCTCTAGTTTCTGTGACCCTACCCTCCCTCTTGCCTTTCTTTCAGAAGAACAGCTCCCACAAAGTCATAGAGCTTGGTACACTTTCAAAAGGTTGAGAGAGCCAGCTTGGTCTGCTTTGAATAGCAAGCAGTGTGTGTATGTGTGTGTGTGTGTGTATGACCATGTTTTTATATCTTTTTGTTTTTATATTGTCATCCTACAAGGATAGGAATATCTGATATTTTTTGATGTTGTCAGGACATTTTCCTGGACGCCATAAGGAAAATGTTTTTTCTTGATGTTTTTAACAAAAAAAAAGTTGCTTTAAAGTTTTTAAGGTTAACATTAGGGTTAAGATTAGGGTTAGGCATAGCATTAATTAGCATTAATAATTATGTCAATGGAAGGTCCTCACAAGTATAGCAAGACAAAGTCTGTGTGTGTGTGTGTGTGTGTGTGTGTGTGTGTGTGTGCTGGAGCATGGGTGATCTGAAGTATGTAATCCAAAGTATGTGATCGGTTTATAAAGTACACAAGTAGAATCTTGCATATTGTAAGGTATTGTTCCTACTGAGTTCTCAGTTCTAATTTCTCACACGGGAGAGCAATAAGAAAAACAGTGCATCAAGACCGGGGTCAAAGATAAGGTGGTCAGCAAATATTAACATCCTCAGAAGTTCAGACAAAGCTCTTTAACCTTGTGCAAGCATTACGATGGAGCTTTGGCCAGTGTTCATGTACTGATTGGAATTTGTACAAATGTTTGCTTAAGCTTGTGAGACTATGTTTGAATGTATGTAGAGGAGTGTGGGTGTGTGTGTGGGTGGGTGAGTGTGTGTGTGTGTGTGTGTGTGAGTGCGAGTGACTAAGTGCAGATGTGTATGTGAAGAAAAAGTGGCCGTCAGCCCTTAATGAACCTGGCGTTACAATAGCAGGAAACATACTCTGTTCCCTGATTAGGGGCCCTTGGGAACAAAGCTGTTCTTCATTTTTCTTTCCATGGCTTCCACACACAAGTGTTTCATCTAGTGTGGCCTTATTTTAGCTTTGCTTGAACTAGACGTTATATTTTCCTAGTTGACAGGCAGAAAATAAAGAATTTTTTGTTAATCAATAGGATAAAACATTTCTTAAGATTGTCAGTCACTGGCAGTGTGTACAAATGCCTACAAAGCTAACTGTTTTCAGCTTTCTGAACAATACAACTCAGTGAATTTCTCTTGAAATGGATTTCTTAAAAGGGCTTTGAATAGTTAAGGGTTCCTATGTGTTCTAACCCTCAGTTGTAGGCATTTGTGTTGCTGTTCATCAGATATTAGTCATTTTTGCTAAGTCAAGTATCAAGTCTTTGGTCACAAGTCCAAGTCAAGTCTCAAATCTCAAAAGCCACACCTGCAAACTCTGCTGACAAAGCCAGATAAAAGAAAAAATCAGGTTAATGCATTTTACAATTGCATTTCCACGCTGCTTCAACTTGGAGTATTGCGAAATGCACATGTTCAGCTTGTCTATGGTACCTGCCAGAATTGTTAATGCTATGTTGCCTAGGGCCATATGTGAATGTTTATCCAAAAATATACATATACATATACATTTTATAAGTGCATAATTTGAAATAGATGGCAGACAATGATGGATAGGATGATGTCAGGAGCTGGTATTTGACCATAGAGTGTTCAGGTGGATGCAATCAGTAATGCATAGATTAAGTAGATCTAGATAAAATATGCGACAAGCTTTCAGGACATGAACATTATTTATGCGGGTAAAGCATGGCATGGCAAAGTTACTTAGTGGAATGGTAGGTAATGCATAACAGGGCTGGAAATGAATCTTTGGGGTGAGAAACAAGGCAGCTATGAGTAATGTGTACACTACAGTACACTAATAACTACCAGATAAGAGAAAAAAAACAGATAAGAGAAGAATTAGAGCAGCAGTTCAAGAAGGTGAGAGATAGACAGAAAGGTCTATAACAGTCACACCGAACATATCTTATTTTAATGCGGCAAACTATATTATAAGACATGAGCCAGTAATATGATACACACCAACAAACATTATTATTTAGTACCCTGGCTCTCAAAGTGGGGTCCAGAAGTCCATAAAACATAACATAGTCTGAGATATTCTAATTTTGTTACAGTGATTGAAACCACAACCCACCATTATCAAAAAGCTATAAAAAATTTCAAAGCTATCGAAGCTTAATTAAAAAAAATATGTACTGTATTGTTACTACTTCTTAATTCTAAAATTCTAAAAGTCTATTATTTTATATTTTGTATGACAAAAAATAAATCACTACTGAGAGGGTCTGTGATTTTTTAAAGGGGGTTACAATACTGTTCAATGGAGTGGCACGGTGGTGCAGTGGGTAGTGCTGTCAACTCACAGCAAGAAGCGCCCAGGTTCAATTCCAAGCCCAGGCCAGGGTGTGGAGTTTGCATGTTGTCCCCATGTCTGTATGGCCTTCCTCCAGGAGCTTGTTTCCTAACACAGTCCAAAGACATTCAGTCAGGCAAATTGGAGATACTAAATTACCCCTAGGTGTGAGTGTGTGTTAATGTGTCTGTCTGTGTGGACTAGTGACCTGTCCAGGTGTTTCCTTGGCTTCCACCCAGTGAGTGCTGGAAGAGGCTCCAGCAACCAAATCCATTCATGACATATCTGGCTAATATTTGCCAAATCTTCTTGATATATCTGCTTTACTTCTGTCAGATGTCATACACTGCCTTTCTTAAGAGGAGGTTAAATGTTTTTCCATTATACACCTAGCCCTGGATGATGCAGGCTTTTGTGCTTACATTTGAATATACACTGTATAGCCAAAAGTATTCACTCACCCATCCAAATCATTGAATTCGGGTGTTCCAATCACTTCCATGGCCACAGGTGTATAAAATCAATCACCTAGGCATGCAGACTGCTTCTGTAAACATTTGAGAAAGAATTTGTCTCAGGAGCTCAGTGAATTCCAGCATGGTACGGTGATAGGATGCCAACTGTGCCAACTATGCAGTTGTGAAATTTCCTGTCTATTAAATATTCCACAGGGAACTGTCAGTGGTATTATAACAAAGTGGAAGTGATTGGGAATGACATGAACTCAGCCATGAAGTGGTAGGCTATGTAAAATGACTGAGCGGGGTCAGCGGACGCTGTGGCTCATAATGTGCCTTTCTGCAGAGTCAATCACTACAGACCTCTAAGCTTCATATGGCCTTCAGGAACTCTTAATGCTTTAGCATACCAAGAGATTTTGGACAATTTCATGCTCCCAACATTGTGGGAACAGTTTAGGGATGTTTCCTTCCTGTTCCAACATGACTGCACACCAGTGCACAAAGCAAAGTCCATAAAGACATGGATGAGTGAGTTTGGTGTGGAAGAACTTGACTGGCCTGTACAGAGTCCTGACCTCAACCCAATAGAACACCTTTGGGATGAATTAGAGTGGAGACTGTGAGCCAGGGCTTCTCGTCCAACATAAGTGTCTGACCTCACAAATGGTCAAAGAAAGGAAGAATGGAAGAATGGTCAGAAATTCCCATAAAGACACTCTTAAACCTTGTGGAAAGCCTTCCCAGAAGAGGTGAAGCTGTTATAGCTGCAAAGGGTGGGCCAACATCATATTAAACCCTATGGATTAAGAATGGGATGCCACGCAAGTTCATATGCGTGTGAAGGCAGACGAGTGAATACTTTTGGCAATATAGTGTATAATTGGTGCCTTGTAAACCTGTTTCCTGCAAAAATGGCAAGCCTTCTGTGCTAGTTCCTAAAGCCCCAGATATTTGCTGCAAATAGCAAAACATGGACTTGGAAAGCTTTAGGAAGGTGGGGGAGTGCATGAGGAGAGTTTATGAGCCATTGGGAGCGGCTGTGCTTTTAATAAAATGCCACATTTTCAGGAACAGGGTGGCTGCACTGAAGGCTAGAGGACCATGCTTGAGTCTGGCTCGAGCTTATCTTCAGTAGTGGTGCACCTGTGACAAACGAACTAGCTAACTGTGAGTTTCCTGTTTTGTTGACAGAAATGTGTGCATGGTGTGATCTGTGGTGCCTCCTTGCACAAGGCAAGGAAGTTCCACCCTTTTCCTCCTCTTCCCTAGGGCTGGAGTCATAGAGCGCTGAGTGAATATTTCCTTCCTTAAAGAAAGCCCAGTGGCCATAACTAATTTAATGCAAACTGCTTCTGTGGCAGCCATATTGTTTACTGACTCTATTATCTAAAAGCAATCAGTACAGAAAACAGTAAAGAGCAGTGTAAGAGTTTAATGTAAGAGTTTACGAGTGCCTACTCTATCCATATAGACATAAGGATAAAAGGTGAAATCATAAAGATTAAAGTGTAAGAGGTATATGACAAAGCTCCTAGGATTTACTCCATAAAAAGGAGTGAATGTTAATGTTTAAAGAGTGACAAACTATAACTTATGGAATGGAGCTATATTCCGTAGGTATACACGTACAACTGTACACCTGCTCATTTATCAAGAGCTTCAGTTAATGTTCACATCAACCATCTGAATGAGGGTAATAATGTGATCTCAATGACTCAAATGAATATTTTGGAAACTGCTGATCTTCTGAGATTTTCACACACAGCAGTTTCAACTAGTGTTGAGTCTCAAGATCACCTTTTCACTTACTCGGTATCATCTTGGAATTAAAACAATTATCCTACTTGATCTTGTAGAATCTTCTAAAATTATTCTACTCAATCTTGAATTGGTGTCACACTACAGTGACACTGGGTAGACTAGTACTTTTAGGGGGAGACCTCTACACACAGTGACAATTCTAAACATTCCCATTTTCATTCTTTCAAAATAATTATAGATATTAATACAAACCTCATTTCTAGAAAATGACTGAAAAGACTGAAAAGGTTATACAAGTGACACTCTTCTAGAAGGTTTCGCAATTAGCAGCTTAACTGGTCATCAAGATTGAATATAAAAAAAGAAGACATGATGGGTCGTGGTTCACCACTTTGTGCCAAATTTCATGAGAGAATAGTCAGTGAGTTCAAAAATAATGTTTCTCAGGGCAAGATTGCAAAAAATTTAGGTCTTTCACCATCTACAGTTCATAATACCATTAAAAGATTCAGCAGGTCAGGGGAAATCTAAAGGCCAAGGGTAGAAACCACTGCTGAATGCCCATGATCATCAAGGCCTCATGAGGTATTGTTTGAGGAACCGTCATGCTATCATGATGGACATAGCCACATGGGCTTGGAAAATCATTTTCACTTAACACAGTTCACCTCTGAATTAAGAAATGCAGCCAGAAACTGTATTATGCAAAGAGCAAGCCATATATTAATTTCATTCAGAAACACTGACAACTTCTCTGGGCCCAAAGTTATCTGAGATGGACCAAAAGACAGTGGAAACATGTTCTGTGGTCAGACAAGTCCTCGTGTCAGCTTGTTTTTGGAAAAAACGGGCATCAGGTTCTACGTGCCAAAGATAAAAAAGACCATCAGACTGTTACCAATGAAAAGTACAAAAAACAGCATCTGTAATGGCATAGGGGTGCATCAGTGCCCACGACGTGGGTGATCTGCATATATGTGAAGTTACCATTACCATATCATATTTTGCCTTCAAGATGATGACTTTTCTCCATGTCTATTTCAGCAGGATAATGCCAGTCCTCATTCTTCATGAATTACAGTGTGGCTTGACTGGCCTGCCTGCAGTCCAGATCTGTCTCCTATAGGAAATGTGTGGCACATTATGAAGAGGAGAATCAGACAAATCTTTTATTTGTCCTTTTTTTCTTTTAAATAAAGGTTCAACTGAATTAACAAATTACAGATTTCAGTTTTTATTACATTTTAAGAAAGTGTCCCAACGTTTCTGGAAATGGGTTTTGTTAAAAAACAATAAAATGAATCCATGAATTCCCATTTCATTGATGTTGCTATGTATTTGTCATATTAATTGACATTGTAGGCAAAGACTGACATTTTTATTTGTTATGGTATTGGTACTCTTGATATTGACTCTATTCAATCTTACTTCCTCCAAAGCACCCTAAAATCCAATAGTCTTGGTCTTGACTCAGACTCAACCCTTTAACGTTTTGGTCTTGGACTTGATATAGGTGGTCTCATTCCTGTCACTTATCTCAAGAAAAAGGGTTTACACAGAATAGTGCAAAAACACAAAAAACATCCAGCAACACACAGTTCCACAGTGAAAACACCTTGTTGATGAAAGAGGTCAGAAAAGAATGGCAAAAGCGGGTCAGAAGGACTGCCAGAACTCCAGTAAGCACATGTTACAACCATGGTGAACAGAAAAAGCATCACATAATGCACATCGCTTCAAACCTTGAGACCATATCAGGTTCTAGTTCTGTCAGCCAAGAACTGGAATCTGAGGCTAAAGTGGGCACAGACTCGCTGAAACTGGACAGATGAAGACAGGAAAAAGACCAAGTAATGTTTTCAGTTTCACTGAGCCTGCGCCCACTGTAGTCACATTTATGCATTGCACTTGTGCCACAGGATTGGCTGATTAGACAAGATTTTGCTTGCTAATAATGAGGAATCAATGTAATCTGTTTAAAGAGTGACAAGCTTTAACCTATGGAAGTAAACTGCCTTACTTACAAGATACAGTATACTTACAGTGGAAACAGGCACAAACATTAACAGTTAAGTGGAAAGAATCTGCCACATCTTGAGGCACAACAATGAATACAAGGGCCACTCTAAGAGCAACATGCTTAGCTGAGATCTAAACAAAAGGAAATGAGAGGTCCCAAATGGGATTTGATTTGACAACTATAGTACAGAACAATAGCACAGGCTGTTTGTCCATGTTTTTGGCCTGGAAATGTGATTATATGGTTAGAGTGAAATATAGTGAGCTAGCTGAATGGAGGAAAAAATTCTTCACATGTTCATTAGATGATTAGGTTCGTTAATATGCAGCAGCACTTTGGGTGAAGTTCTTTTAAGTAGCTTTTTTTCCCCTGGGTTTTCATGTCTGCTCCTTGAATGCTAAATAGGTCAAAAGGCAAAATATGCAGCACAGCACACACACCACTAGGAAGCTATATTGACGTCAGTGTGAAGCCTGCACGAAACTGACCTTGAGCTTGAGGCTGATGAGAGAGAATGGCTACTCTGTTTCACCTGACTGGAAATGAGATGTTCACGACCAATCATTAACTTCCCTCTCATATAGGTCACAGAAAGAACAGCTTGAGACCAAAGTTTGCAGACAAACATAGGAGATTGGTGCCAATTCCATGTTTAAGATACTAATAAACAGTTTTATTAGTATTATGCTAAGCAACATTTGAATTTAGTTCAAACACAAAACTGCTGAATTTTGAAAGACTGAGTATTAAATATATGGTTGAAATATAAGGTTTAAACACAAATGATAGTGTTTATCTGGGTGTGTATGTGTGAGACAGAGAATCTGGAGGAAAGTGTGTAATCTATGACCGTATTTAATGTCAAGTTAAATGTTGTAAAAGCACCAATCACAAAAACCTCCAACCAACTGCCTGACTGCTTCACTTGAATAAGTCTGCTGACATTTGTTCCAATTTTCAACGTTGGGCTTTCAAGGCAAAGCCTTCTCACATCATTGTCAGGTAATAATCACGCAAATCAGAGATATACACACTTGCGTTTGCTATTATCTGTAGGCTATAGAACACCTGGTTCTCTGTAGTGGCACCTGCACTAACCGATCCCTTGTCATTGTTGCAAGCTTAAGGTTCACTCACTGAATGGTGCCATATTTAACCCAAAGATATAAAATCTTAAGATTGAAAAGTCTGTGCTCAGATGTCTATCAGAGACATCCCACCTGAAAATGCATTACTACTGAGGAATTTCCTAATGCCAGTAGGCCTAATGGTTCCCATTAAACCATTTTTTCATCATCAGGGCCCAATGGTAAAACCAGTCATTCTTAAATTAGCTACAAATGCAGGATATAGTCAGTGTAAACTCCCAACTGAAACACCTGTCATTTTAGACCACAATAATTTATTAGTATGGTGTTGAGCCTCCTTTTGCGGCCAATACAGCGTCACGTTTCCTGGTATGCTGACATTACCCTGGATACCGTGGCTCTTGATACATCACAAAGACTTGCTGTCTTGGTC
>JAOVYV010000053.1:8119827-8135743 GCA_025674545.1 Hassar affinis
CCCCCCCCCCCCCCCCCCCCCCCCCCCCCCCCCCCCCCCCCCAATTTTTCTTGGTGTGAACTTGTGGCAACCTGTGGAGTCCTGCCACTTCCTGTTCAGACATTACTGACAAATGAGCAGTCTATTCTTCCCAAGCTACCTCCACAACCTCACTAAGTTATTATAACTAAAGCCAACAACGATATTTGCACCGTTATTGATTTCCAGTTTGAAGTAAAACTTTCTTGGTTCTTACTGGTACTGAGTGTGACCAATCCTGTAATTACACATGTGCAGCTCCTGCCATTTGGATTTGTCACTGGCTGTTAACTGATGCATGACTGCATGACTAGGTGGGAAAATAAATGAAAGATTTCATGCCGAGTCAATCAATAATCCCCAAAGGTGCTAATCAAAGAGCAAACTGAGCATTCTGCCACTCTTTGACATGATGTGTGTTCAACATTTTTTTTTTTCCTAAAAGGGCTCCGTGTTCTGAGGTAAGCTTATCGGAATACTAGTGGTATCGGTGGTTTATTATTTAGAACTAAAATATGTAGCTTATAGCTCAATATCCACATCAAAAGGCACAAACGGGAAAACATGCTTCACGTTTGTTAGACGTACCTGGTTTCTCGGGAAACAAGGAAAAAGCTGTCATCTGGGGCATCAATCCAGTTGGGTCGCCTCTTGCGCATTATCATGTTGCTGGCTCGTAAGCTGGGGCTGCCGCTGCTCCGTCCATTGTGCTGCTAAGAGAAAGGGAGGTGTTAAAGGTGGAAGGTGGACAAAATATGAAGAAGTAGGCATGCTGGAATCAAGACAGCAATTACAATTACCCAATTAACTGTACACACCACTGTGTACCAATCTGCACTGCTAGTCAAAACATGGGTCTGCACTTCTTTTATTACTATTAGTGCCACAGACAAACAAAGTAAGTTAAATATGGACGAATGCGTCAAAGAAGTATCCAATCCCAAGTATCTACATTCTTACATTACTCTATTCAAGGTTGGTGCACTTCAAGATTAAGCCAATTAATAAATATAATGGTGATTCTCAGTAAATTTCCAATTTCAAGGGGGGAAAATAGGATTAGAATAAGTAGTGTCTACAGTTATAGGATTAGGAACACACACAGAGGACAGAAATGTAACTAAAATCATTGGAGAATGTAAAACAGGAAGTATCAACTGGTAAAATGTGCTGACATGCCAACTGACAGTACAGAGCAATCAAGTCTATTAAACTACAATGCTGTAAAAATGAAAGATGTGTTCACTGGCTTTACAAGCAATATATTTGTATGGCAAGGTAAAGACCTTCCCTTTCATGGTTACTAGTTTAAACTACATATCATCTTCAGCAAGATCTTCTTGTCTTTGATAACCAACAACGTTTTGTGAGAATAGTACGGTAAGGTTTACTTACCAGAATGGGACCCACGATGTGACCCTGATTTTCTGTAATAAAAGCAAACATAAACGTGTGTGTTTTTTTAATGTCCATATTTGCACTGAACAGATCATAATGAAACGTTTGTGCATATGTGTTTCATGCCAGCACCTTGTCCCGGTGCGTTTGCTCGTCTCTCAGCGTCCATCCTGCTGCTATGGTGATAACTGCGTTTTCCCAGCATGCCGAGCGGACCGTGGCTTGGCAGGGAGGAAAGAAGCCGGCGTGGTGGTTGGACCTGCAGGCCAGGTGTACGATGAGAGCGCTGGATGTGGGGTACCGGACGTGACTCTGAAACAACAAAGATCACAGACCCGGTCACTGTTGGGTTCATTTTCCCTGTAAGAAAATCAGGTCAGCAGCAATGGAGCCCTGGTGTGACTCACCGAGGTACTGCAGGACGCTGGTTAGCGTGCTCCTCTGGGAAGGTTTGGGCTTGGTGGATCGCCCTGTCGTGCCTTCTGCCACTCGAATCATGTCTACACATCAACCGGCAGCATTGGACACACAGAGAACAGGACGAAGTCAATATGTCGCAGCAAGCAAGAGAGAGAGACTCGGTGTGAATCACCACTCTTTTTGACAGACACTTTGCATGAAGAACCAGGTAAAGGGAAATTCAAAGGCATATAATTTGTGCTGCAGCCGTTTCTTCAAGAAAAAAAAGCCTTATTTTTGTTCTCCCTGGTTTCTAGCACATTGATCTGACCAAACTGCTCTCGTTAAAATCCCTGTCCAACCAACTTCAGCTCATTATAAAATTCATTAAAACCTTCAGGAATGCCGGTGCAAGATTTCCTGAGACAAGCCATTCTGTTGCCTTGGCAAACGAAGGCCTGTCTTTGACATGCCCTGAAATATCCTCGAACCATTCCCTGTCTAACAATGCATCTAATTGGATGACACATCACTGAGCTGACTGCAGCAGGAAAGAACTGCACAGAACAAAGAAAATGCAATCTCATCAGATATCTTTTAGCATTGGAGAGAACCGATATTACAGCTTGAAAGGTGCATGCCGATGTACTCGCTAACCAATAGAATAACGCTGTATTATCTTCCAAACTGGTCATTTCTTGTCAGGCTTTAACAGCTTTATTTCTCATTTGGACTAACTGACCATGGTTCTTCCATCCTTTAAGATTCAAGAGATTCTTATACGCTACACTTAGTGGATATTATGTGATATCCAAGTGGGTATTGATGTTAAAAGCTTCCATGCATTCACTTTGGAGCTAAAGCACCACTTAACCCTTAAACAAAAGAAACCCTGGCAAAAACCCATATCTTAGCAGGACTGTTATATTTTCACAGGCAGCATGCTGATTGGTATGCAAAGGAATCCAAATAGCCAACGTATGTGCTTGGCTAGAGGAAATCAAACGTGAAGGAAAATGGGTGTGTGTACATTCGCATTCGCACGCCATAAAAAGAAACACAAAACACGCTTGATGAGGGCATGGACAGAGCAGAATGACAGGAGCTAATGGATCAGAGCTCATGCTGTCAGTGGAGGTGAACTTCATACGACTGCCGCTCCACTCAGAATATCAAGTGTGAGTGTGGCACAGTGATGGACAGTTACACAAGACACATGAAACTACAAGGACTCAGAAAGAATGGTTTCAGCCATGGTTTTATTTTTGTTTTTTTGTTGTTTTTTTGATTGCCCACAGGACATTTACACCAGGAAAACAAAGATATGATAGAAAAGAAGGAAACAAATCAAAGAGCATGCCCCGAGGGTCACCATGCCTTAGAGCACAGAGATGCCACAGGCTCTTCTTATGGGTGTGACACAAACACGCTTCTAGGGTGGGTGGAGAAAAGGGGTGGAAGGAAAGCACAGAATGAAAGATGTAGGAACAAGACAAAACTTGGAAGAGCAACATAAGCTGAAGCATGATGCAGAGGAGAAGTCAGGGATTATGGATTTAAATGACAGCATTTAGATACTGTAAAAACTGAATGGATGATAAGAAGTGGCTGATGAGTTTTTTTTTTTCTATCTACAACACTCCTAGCTACCACATTATCCTTCTAAGCTGGACCATATTTTCAAAAGCTGGTTATATGAAATGATGGCTTTGAATATCAAAAACTGATTGTGCGTATGAAATTAAGAGATAAAGCCAAGAAACCAAATAAATATTTATTTAGTTAAACGTCAACATTTAAATAGCAATGAACCTCCAGCACTGAAAATTTGCTTCCTTGACTATTTGACGGTACCTTATAAAATTGCTATTAACAATTGCTCCTCAATGTTCTTTCAACATCAGCACAGGTCAGAATATTTACTTCAGGCTTCAGAAATTTACCAGAACCTCAAATGCCCATCTACTCCTCGTCTGCCATTAGATTCAATGTCCCAATCCATTTTTGCCACCACCATAAACCTGTTCCATGATTTTATTTGCTCATCTAAGGAACTACAAATAAAGCAGCAGTAGTCTACAACTGTTCAAACCATTTCTACACACTGAAGGTTTTGATCCAAATAATATTTTTGCATATTAGCTTTCTCTGATTACTGCACTTACTAACCACACAGAGTTGTATTCACGCATCTTCAGCCAAACCACTGAAGTCACGACATGATTTATGCTCCCATTACAAAGACACATAAGGCCTCAACAGCTTGTCAGTGGCTTCTTCTTTACACAAGTCGTTTGCTACATAAAAGCAATTTGAGCAGCCCAACTTCTCTATGGTTTCTCATTTCCTGAGGATAAATGATTTTAGTCGGGATTATTTTCTGTTCCCGTACTACTGCAAAATCATTTCTTGGGGCCATCGCTTGAGCTGTCCCATCACCCACAGATGATGCAAAGAACAGCCATACAAATGAGACCCGCTTCTAGCGAACTATTTATTCTTTAGTTTAAATGGCACCATATGAAAATGATCTGGATAAGCCAAAACTAAAATAAAGCAATTTCCTCTTGGAATTGGGTGATATTTTTCAGTTTCATATTTGTTCATTTTGAACAGTTTTCATTTATTTTCATATCTTTCTTGTCATAAGTTTTGGGGAAAAAAAGACTGCTGGTTTTAGCTGACTGATGCATTGTAGAAATGCTTTTTAAACCAACTTACCAACTGCAACAACAGATTTCTTATAATTTATCTTTGGAAGGTTCAAATTTAAGAAGTAATCCAAAAGATTACTCAGTCTGATAGTCAATGCATTAAATGATGTTTTGCCTAGTGCAGTCATACTAAAAAAATCCTGCCTATGGTATCCCTTTCCGGATTCATCAAAGCTGCTTCTCCTACACTGTATCCCTTAAGGTGCTTAACCCTTCTAACCAGTAAAAGGCCATTATGAACGATCCATTCCTAAAATTCAGTTCACAGAGATTATACATTCGCAAGATCCTTTTGAACCCCCAGTTGACAGCCTGAATCTGTTACAGATGCAGGATAAGGCACAGGCTCTACATACAGCACTATTTTATAGAGGCATTTAAGTTTTGTTAGGCCTTGCGAACATCTTACAGCACATATAATCATGCAGAATCATGACCAACAAAAACAAGTGCTGCATATGACCTTAAGAATGAAATGGAGCAAGCAACAGTAAAATGAACTGTGGTAGGGAAGGACAGGTTCACAGTGAGCATTAAGTAGTAAACATCATAAGGGGTGTGCAAAATACAGTTTCTTGTAGGCAAAATAGACTTAAAGGACTATCTGTAAATGCAACGTTAATAAATACAAGTCTCACATTATATGCACTTGCTACAAGCTAGAGTAAAGGCAATAATAATGGGGATCTATTTGATTTTCTCAGGATAACAACCCTTTTTCACAGACATTCCAAATATATTTTTACTCTATGTTAAGACATGACAACAACAGCAAATCAAAAACTAAAGAAACAAATGAAACTGAAATGAAAAGATGATTGCAACCCAAAATGATGGAGGACAGGCTTTCTTTATTGGAAACGAGGTGGGGGGAATACAAAAAACAAAATAATAATAATAATAATAATAATATATAATAACAAAAACAGTAAAAGACAGAAATGAAAGGGGGGAATGACTGCGAGGTGTTGAGAGGTGGGTGTAGGGAGGAGGGCAAAGAGAGTGCAGTGATGAGTGTGTGCGTTTGTGTATGTGTGTGTGTGTGTGTGTGAGAGTGTGTGTATAAAGGGGCGAGATAGAGAAAGATTGAAGTTAGGAATTTAAAGAGGTCTTACACTCCGCCTTTATGGCACCACAGTTAATGGGCACAAAGGGGCGGCGCGCAGCCCGGCGCAGCCTGATGAGGTCACGGCACATGTGACGTGCCAGCTTGGTGAGGCGTGTGGCCTGTAGCAGAAAGGCCTGCTTAGTCTTCATGGAGGATTTGAGATTTCCACTGTTCTTCATGGGAACCATGTGGGGGGTCTGACGCAGGCTGTGACCACGTGAACGCATCTCCTACAAAAACGGAGAGAAAAACGGAGAAATGCTTTTATGCAGGCCAGAAACCTGAAGAAAAGAGAACAGGAACACGGACGCAGACAGATACGGCAGAGAGGAAGAGACAAACATATTGATAAAGATGGAAATATGGAACAAGCAGCACTTATGATGAGACTGAGATCATCTTGCACCATCACCTAGATCATCATCTTTTTTATGCCTTATGTCAATAATGCTAGTCACAAAGGAATAATCACCTTTCAGTCCGTCATATTTTCAGTTTATATTTTATTTATGTTTTACATTACTCCTTACACAGAATCACATTTTCACTCTATTCCATGCTAGGTCTGTTTTTCCAAAGCAAATTTAAAAAAAGTAGGCAAAAGACAATGCAAATGAATGTTTCCATTAACTACGGTCATGCAGAAATGCATATGATATGATATGATGTAAAAAGCAATTAGGGAGAAAAGAGTGCATTACCCAAAGTGCACAGCTGTTTTTAAATTACATTTTCATTCACTTTTTTTTTGCACTGTTTTCAAACCTGATGCACTAAGACTTTTATATCACAAAAATAACCCAGCTGTCTTCTGACAGATAATCAGGGTACCTCTATCATCTATTACGGACTAAACCCTGCACACCCTAATCCGTGACTACAGCATGTGCTTACATTCGAAGCAGGGCTTGGAGGCGTTTTCTCTTCTGTTCCCTCAGCTCGGCTTGGCATCTTCAAGCCGCCATATTTTTTCCAGTACATCCAGCAGGAGACACAGAGGCGACACTGCATGTTCGGAGGACCCCATGAGTACCACTGAGGAGACTGCATGGCTAGAGTGGCAAAAAAGACAATCACCACAGTCACACACTGAGAGCATGTGTCATTTTGTTTTTTGTAAAAGGATATCCTTGGGGACTAGTACAAGAACAGTCATGTCAAACTACAAACTAATTTCAAATTGTATTCAATGACCATCATAAGTTTAAGACAAACTTATAAGGAATAATTTTATTCAAGTGAAAACCTAACGAAAAAACAACCACTAAACCTACCCGTGGACATGTGAACACGTAAGGAATTACAATTTAATTAAGGAATTAAATTGTAAAGAGCTGCTATTAGAAACATCTAAACAGCTTCTGAAAGGTCCACAGGCTATTAACTATATACTGGAACATGTGCATGACATTCTGCTGAGGATTTATCACTAATGGTGACTATTGACTGTTTCAAATCCATGAGGATCATTTGGATTGCACTCCACCAGTCAGGTCACTTTGATTAGGAACCCTGTGCAGCTCTCTTAATTGACTGAACAAAGTTTTCATTGGAAAGGCCATGGCATGTTTTAAGTGAACTGTGGGGACTCTATTGATTGTAATAAAAAAAAAAAAAAAGAAGAGTAAGATATTCACCAAAGCAGCTTTCACATGCACGGCCCCCACTGGCTGCATGGTACCCGCCTGGTCCTGCTGCACCATTCACGGTTGTCATTTTGCCATTGCTCACAGAGATTTGATTAGGATTCGGCTTATTACTACAGAATAAAAAATGCATAAAATTCACATTATAATGTGTGAATAAATATGGGCTGTTCTAGAAGAATAAAGCAAGAGAAATCGCAAGGCAATGAAGATGTTCAACTCACTATGTGGGAATATAGACTTGCTTCAATTTGCTCTCTGCTTCCGCTGCCTTCAGTCGCTTCTGAATCGACAAATAAAACCATTTAGCACCACATGTATGGAATATAATATATACTGTCAACAATAGAGTAGTAACATCATACTCTTACAGTGCTTTTTGTTTACCTGCTGCACATATCTGTCTGTAGTTTTCCACATGTAGTAATACTCAATAATGCTAGTCAGGGACTTCCATGGGAGCTGAAACAAAGCAGGAAGAAAGGACAAAGCAAAGAGTAAGAAACAACATGAGAGCTACCATTGCACACACAGACTACTGGAATCTGTCTCCCCGGTGAACTGTCACTTTAGCAAAGCACATCGAAGCACTTGAACGTCCTCCAAATACCTTTATATTTCCATGCTTATTCTAGACATGGAATGTCTGGCTTTGCATGCAGATGCACATATTTATTCATGAGCACCTGCGTTTGGCAGATGCCTGGAGGATGAATGCTAAAACTGCTTCAGTATATCCTAAAGTGCATCCTTACCATTGGCATATAATACAAAAGGCAATAAGAGGATGACAACACAGAAGTTTCTTTTAAGGTCCGCTGGTATGACTGCACACAGACTATTGAAGAGTGAGTGTGGCTTTTTCTGTTCTTTTTTCCACTTTTGTGTTTCAGGGGAAATTGTACCTGCCTTTACTGACCAGATCTGTCAGAGCCTACAATACAAACCCATTAATGCAGTCTCTTTAACAATCTGAAAGCCTAGCAAACCCTTACACCAGTCATCTTTTGTCTCCAACTCTGATGTGGCAGAGAGCATGTTGAGAGGAGAGCCCTCATCAGCCTGCAGGCTTGATTAGGGACAAAACCCCTGTAGCTTCAAAGTAAAATCCCTGCCACGTACCCACAAATATCAGCTTACCATGGCTAGGCACGTACAGATATTATATTTTTATATCTTAAACATATGGTATACAATTTGTCATATTTAACAAAGTGTCCTGTTTTAAATATCATCAATCCTCAAGTGGTGCACAGTGCCATTTGTGTGCCCTTTTTGTTCAACTCTCGTTTTATGAATAAAACCAGCCTCATAAAGAAAGATAAGTAATCTTGAGTATCACACTACATTGCATGCTTAATTATTGGCAAATGCTCACTTATAGAACATTCTACTCATCTTTATCCAATGATGTCTAAAATAACAGGAAACAACATGACAGAAGACAAGCCTCTAGCATCCAAATGCTAGCTCATGCAGGTCCCACCAAAGGCCAACAGAGCTTTGGCACAACAGCATCTCACTGGGATTATTCTTGAGCTCATGATAATATTTCAGATGATGAACCATGAGTGTCTGAATAACCATTTGCACTTGAGTCATCATCTGGTGCCTTCTTTTCAAGCGCAGGTCAAGGCAAGGGCAGCGCTCCCTTCAGATCCCAAGTTTCTAGTGGGGAAAAAGTCATTTCCCAGAGAGCGAAAACAGTACTGTCCAGCCTGATCTTAGCCTGACAAAGCCATTCAGACCAGGCCCTGATATTTAGGCACACACAAGAGTGCACTTTAGATCTGAATTGACCTGATTCTAAGCTCATTTCACTTAGAGTGCTAACTCTACAGAGAGACTAATTTAATCACTATTCTATCACACACTTAGTTCATCTTCACTTCACTAAACTGCTCTCTACCCCAGTGGTTCTGAAAATGGGGAATGGATCAGTAAAGCATAGCCTGCGGGTCCAAGAATCTTTACACTGTGTTACAGTTGTGTACAAACTTATTGTATTTAGGACTCCGATCACCAGAGTCAATTCAGACCTGTGTTCTCTCAGTGGAAAATTCTGGCAGAGAAAGCTTGCTCACTAAGGAGTTGAACCGCTTTCCTATAATTCTCTATATGGCTGGGTATGATCTTTACGATTTGGACTCACAAAGTCTTGCCGGATGTCGTTGAAATCTTTGCCGTATTTCTCCAACGCTTCCTCAAACAGGTTGGCCTCAGAAGAGCTCCACTCCTCCATCTCGTCCCTGCAGAGCACAGGGCCTCCCTGTGGCACCAGAACACTCAGTGCACTTGAAAGGTCATAGCCATGCCGGTGCAGAGTGTCCATGGCATGGAACTGTACACAGTCAGCACAGGGAGAAAAGAAAGAGAGACACACAGAAAGAAAATTAACGAAGCAAAATAAGAGGGGAGGAAAGCTGTAAAACTAAGTACTGCTAAGGATGGTACCAGTGTGATGTCCCGCGATGCTGCTGCAGCACTCATGTGTAAACTGGGCTGCCTGACAGAGCTGCTACAGTCCAGAGCCCGAGCAAAGGTACCCACCGCACTGCAAAAAACAACAATAGCACTACAATCATGAAAGGAAACGCTACACCAATCAGACAATATAATTACAGTCATTATTATACTCAGAAGCATCTCACAGCTTTAAACATACCATTCTACTTCAGGGCACAGAGCTTTAGAATTAACCTTGAATCTTTTTTGAAGGGAAGCTGAATAACAACGTGGACGTATTTACTGTATCCTACAATTATTGTAAATTAACACATTTTATGCATAGTTGTTTAGCATACAATACAACCGGCATTTGTTCGTGTTGTCTTTAAACAAAAGGAATTATATTCATAGTGAGCCAGATTACATACCGAGCCACTACTAAAAACTGGTCTATCTGCTTATTGGTCAGCGGACATTCTGGGTCCCACATCTTCACCTCCAGCTTGGACTGGTCCCTGTCATCTGCTTCCCCTGGTTGAAAGATGATGGTTTCATTTAAGTAATTCCACAAATCATTAGTAATGAAGCCTTGTACTTGAAATATTTCAAAGTGTATAGTAATACCTTTCAATTACCAAATATTTGTGCATTTTCATTCCAACCACTTCCAGAAAATTCTATTCAAGGTTTCATTTGTTTGGCCAAGTATTATTCAACCTTCCCACAGTCAGGGTGTTGATAGAGCATCAGCCATAGCCAAAGGCCTTAAAGGCTATTAAAAATGGGGATGAGATCCTCAAATACCCCTTAGGAAGAAGCTGAGTAAGAATGGATGATGTGACAATATTGTATCATTGCTGTAATAATTATGCCACAAAATATTTTGAGATTTATTTATTTGGTATTGTCACTCCTCCTACAACATTACCTAATTAACTGCATTAAGTACTAATTAAAGAATAGCATTTCCGTTCTTATTTCAAGTCTCTTTTTCTTTAACATTTTTAATAATAAAATAAAATGTATTAGGGAACTGGTAAAGTATACCATGCTTTATCAACCTCAAAAAGTCACAATACCCTTTCCAGCATAGTGACTTGTTCTTAATCATGATTATTTTCTATTTTATTTAGATCAGTCAATACACGATACCTCAAGAAGGTCCAATAAAGAAGTTCAATAAACCTGGTTATCAGACAATCAATGGCATTTTAAATGATCTGCAACAGCACAATTACAATTTTAACAAATAAAGTTTTGATCTGCGGTCTTATTTAAGGTTTGTTTTCCTAACTTTTAATCATCAGTCTTTCCCCACTTTTCATTAACATATAGAAAACCCATCGTCCCCCTCAAGAGACAAACAACAACTGAAGCTCTGAAGCTCTGAACTAAAGCTCTGCAATCCAATCAACAAATAAACAGCTCCATCACTCCCACTGCCACAATCTATTATGCTCAACTACAGTCAATATCCAAACATCCCAAGAGCTTCATCGTCTAACGGCCATCAGTACAAGTGAATGCCAGAGCTGTGATAATGGGAACAGAAAAACTATTTGGAAAAGTTGGGGTGTGTATCGAATATAAGTGAGTCAAATTCATCCAGCAATAAAATAATGCCATTTGCAATACGAACAGGACACAGCTGGACGAGGTTTTCTTTCTTTATGCTTCTGTGGGCATTTATTCTGATTATTCTTGGTATATACATTATCAGACACATTATTAAACACTATAATGAAGGTCAGTCTTTAACCGTTTACATCAAGGGTCCACCAATATCCTATAATAAACTTCAAGGCAGATCACAGTCAATATAAAACAGAACATATTAGGAATAAGAAGATATTTCCACAGGCATAAATCACCTCCAGGGTACCGTCTGTTAAATTTCATAGACCATCCGTATGAAGGACAAGCATTTATTCTGTAGTGTAATTACTGTATGTGCTTTAAAGAAATTTATGCAGAAATGACTGTAATAAATGTCTGCTATGCAGTTTTGGTTTCCTTCAGCACTAAAAATGTGTACTTTATCATCTGGCCTTCAAAATAGTTTTCCACATAGTCATCAAAGACACTGTTCATTTGTATGCAAATGTACCAAGAGTACAGGAAGATAAGCATTAAGATCTTTGCAACTGGGAATATAACTGTGGAAACAGTACTAGTGACAAAGTGGCATCAAAGAGACTGACAGAAGAGCAATTTCACACTTGACTGATTCTAACTGCTGATATAGTGATCTATCCTGTTCCTTTTTGTTTACGCACCAGCAGTCACTAATCAAACTTATCCTGATAAGTCTGCAAATAACAAGCGGCACACTCAACCTCTCCCCGTCAGTGTCAAGAGAAACGTTCTACTACCCAACCTCACTCGATCTTGCTGACAGTTATAACTCAGTTTGAAACCACACTGAATCGTTTTTCATTCATTTATTCGGTCCAAAATGAAATTATATATAAGATATTGAAGAAAGTCGTGGCTCTGTGGTCTGGGCTGCTGATC
Source organism: Hassar affinis (assembly GCA_025674545.1). NCBI lineage: Eukaryota > Metazoa > Chordata > Actinopteri > Siluriformes > Doradidae > Hassar > Hassar affinis. The sequence continues at coordinate 8,132,073 of JAOVYV010000053.1, forward strand.
ATTAAGTCAAGGAGTTCAAGCCCCAGTGCCACCAAGCTGACACAGTTGGGCCCATGAGCAAGGCCCTTAACCCTTTCTGCTCCAAGGATTCTGAATCATGGCTGACCCTGTGCCCTGACCTCAATGCGAAGAAAGAAATTTCACCATACAGAACCCTATGTGTGCCAAGTTAAAGGTCTTACAAAGCAAAATGAAACCATAATAAAAATCACAAAAATGGACTTAGTCCTAGTGTGAGAATGTGTTCCGGTCACCTTCCTGGAGCATATCAGGGACATCAGCCTGAAAGCGGGGGCCCACACGGATCTCCCCTTTGTCTGCCAGCAGGGTCTTCTGTGTTGGGTCATACACCAAGGAGTAAAAAAAGGCATCCTGTGAAAGAGAGAGACAGAGATGAGAAACAGAACACAGACTCTGAGCTGCCCTGCAAAATATAATCACTGAATTTAATTCAGTTTTATTTGTAAAGCAGCATATAGTGATACAGCTTTATCAAACTGTAGATGCATATTTAGATTCCTAATGAACAAGCCATAGGTGATGGAGGCAAGGAAATACTCTTTGAGACGACATAAAGTTGTTGTTAAACCACAGTTTAATTAGAACATAATGTTCTCTGTCTACCCAATATACAGAGTATATTACAGAGGGTATATATATATATATACATATATACAGAGAGAACTTTTTTTTTGTTTCCCTGTACTCAGAAAAGAACAAGCCATGCCAGTTACTCTAAACTGACTTAAAAGAGCAGCTGTTCACTTGAAACATTTTCCTGCAGAATGCCTTAACACATGTATTCATAAATCAACTTCTAATTGTGAAAAATTGATCCTTTCAGAGATAAAGTGGATCTAAAAATTCTACACACACCTGTTAAAATGACAGGTTTTTGTGATGCCAAAAAATGACCAAGATAAATAATTTTAGATTTTTCCCCCACCTATAATGTAACCTATAATCTGTGCATTTCAACTGAAAAACAAACTGGAATTGTTTAGAGGGGGAGGGGGGGGGTAAATATGTGGTTGCAAAAGTGTGCACACCCTTTTACAATTGGGGGTTTATATTTATAATTGGGGAATTAACCAATCATATTCAAGTCAAGTTAAATAACAGTCAGTACACACTTGCCATCAGTTAAAGTGACTCTGATTAACCCCATATATACCCCATATACAGATGTTCTAGTAGGATTTTCCTGACATTTACTTAGTTGCATCTTACAGCAAAAGCCATGGTCCGGAAAGAGCTTACAAAGCATCAGTGTTGAAAGGTATCAATCAGGAGAAGGGTACAAAAAATGTAATTAGACTTAAAAAACAGTGAAAATGGTCATCAGCAAGTGGATAAAATATGGCACAACAGTTATATTACCAAGAACTGGACACCCCTCCAAAATTGATGAAGACACATAAGCCTGGTTATACTACATCAAATCTGTTAAAGCATGTGGAAAAATGTGGTATGGTCTGATGCAATAATTCCAAAAGGAAAACAGCACTGCACAAAAACAGCACCAGAAGAACACCATACCCACAGTGAAGCAGGGTGGTGGCAGCATTACACTTTGGGGCTGTTTTTCTTCAACTGGAACTAGGGCTGGAGGGAACTCAAGGGGGAATTATGAACAGTTCCAAATATCAGGCAAATTTAGCACAAAACCTTCAGGCCTCTGCTAAAAAACTGAAATAAGGAATTTCACCTTTTAACACAACAACCCAAAGCAAAAACTGACTAAAAATCTGAAAACTGAAAATCTGTGGGGTGACCTGAACAGGGTTGTACACAGTAAATGCCCTTGCAATCTGAATGACTGAGCACTTTTGCAAGAAAGAGTAGGCAAAGACTGCCAAGTCAAGCAGTGCCATCCTGACAAACTCCTACTCAAAAACACTGAATGCTGTCATAAAATGAAAAGGTGCTTCAAGAATGCATTACTTTAATCAGTTTTATCAGTTTTGTTTTCCCCTAAAAGACTTTTTTTGTTTTTGAATTGTACAGGTTACATTAAAGGTGGAAAAAGTTCTGAAATGATTAATCTCTGTCTCTGTCATTGTATCACACAAACCAGGCATTTTAGCAGGGGAGTTTAGACTGTGTATATCATGCATAAATACCACAAAATCCTTAGAAAAGTCTAAGTGTAAGTAACAGCATTGCTTCAGTGTTGAACAGCTGAATAAAACTACAAAGCTCAGCCTTGGGAAAGCTTTCTCTCATATCTGTCTCATTCTAAATAATACCTCTTACAATGACTCTGATCATGTATCTGATCAAGTACCAAAAACATTCTTATCGGTGGTACTCACACACAGAATATATCCATTCCTAGACAGATGTTAGGCTGGATTATTTGTTTATGAGTTGGGCTACTTTTCACAATGGCATAAAAAAATCCATACAGTTCTATACCTCTTTGTCCAGATAGGAGAGTACTGATTCAGTCTCATTCAGGAGGGCCACGCTGCACTTCCCCCTGGAAAAAATAAGCAGCTTTTAGAATCAGAGACACCCACACACACACAGCAAGCCCTGCACACAGACCCTGGCACAGCAGGTGGGGGAGGAAGTGACATGAGGTGCAAAATTACAAAAACAGTGTGAATGAAAAGAAAGTGAGAAAAGAGGAGGAATGTGAGGTGAGGTGGGAAAAGGTGACATGGGGAAAAATTAGCTCTGGTAGCTCTTGGTGGTGGATGAAAAGAAGTGGTTTAGTGCTTTAGTGAAACAGCATAGCTGCAACTGCACTTTCTTCACCTAAAATTGAGTGAACCTGTAACAGGGAGACATGCCACAACTGGTACCAAGTGGGATCCCATTTAAACTTAGTAAAACCAGGAGTGCAGCAGCCATTATGCGAGCTGAGCATGGACTTGGAAGTGGTACAACACTGCATCTGTCACCTCTCTCTCTCTGGTCAATTATATAAATGCCAGGTGAAGAGAACAAAAGAAATTATAGGTGTGATTAGACGTTAGGACTTGAATGCTGTTCATGTAGTCTGCCTTCTCTCATAGCCTGATTTATGATGTCAATGATATACAAGGTTAACTAAACATTAAACATATTACATATAGGCTAATAAAAAATGCAAGAGGTTGCTAAATTTTTTTTAATTATATCTAGAAGCATCTAGATTGTCAGGATAGGGTTAGGATTAGGATTACTACTGTCAACTTGACATTTTACATGTCAGTGAAATATTATATTGCCAACAATAGTTACATTTTATTGACACTGAATAAATAGTACCTTGTTATAATGAAACTATAATGATTCCACTGTTAAGGCATTTTCCTAATATTAAGCTGTTACCATAACAACCTGATAACAATATGAATAGTGTGTGTGTGTGTGTGTGTGTGTGTGTGTGTGATAGAGAGAGAAACATACATTACCAGTCAAAAGTTTGGACACACCTTTAATTCAGTGGTTTTTCATTATTTAAATATTTTCTGCATTGTAGATTAATACTAAAGTCAAGCAAACTATGAAGAAAAACATATGGAATTATTTAGTAAACAAAAAAATGTTAAACCAGAATATGTTTTATATTTTAGATTCTTCAAAATAGGCACCTCTTGCTTCGTTGACAGCTTTGTACATCTTGGCATTTTCTCAGTCAGCTTTATGAGGTAGTCACCTGGAACGGCTTTCAGTTAACA
>JAOVYV010000053.1:8136488-8149716 GCA_025674545.1 Hassar affinis
CGCCCCACCCGGGGATCGAACCCGGGACCTTCTTGCTGTGAGGCGACGGTGCTACCCACCGAGCCACCGTGTCGCCTCTAAAAGGATTTTAAAGCATTAATCATTCTGTGATTTAAACACTACTTGAATTGAAGTGTTTCAATGCATGAATCACTTGATACAGCTTGAAACCTACAGACAAAAACACTTCAGGAAAAAAACACGAAGTATGAATTAACTTGGTTTGCAATTGTTCACACGAGTTTTTGGTTTTTTTTGCCTCATCGCCATTCCTATCCACAGCGCAAAACGAGGTTACGCTCACTCCGTCTTCTACACCTTCATCTCTTTTACGCTTTCCATTTCCTGTAAACTCTGGTTTCGTTCATGTGACACTAACGTATCTATGTGAGCATTCACACACACAACACCCTGATGCTGTGTAAACCTGGTGGAGTTTCTGGAAGCAAGTGTGTTTACCTGATGTGTGTGGCGGGGAGAGATTCGTACTGGCGAGACAGAAAAAGCTCTCTGTGTCTGAGTTGGTGTTTCTGCTTCTCACTAAGCTCTGGCTCTGTTGGTGCCTCCTTCTCTTCCTCCAAGTCTTCTGCTCACACACACACACACAAGCACACACGCATTAGAACACACTGTTACAAAAAGAGACATTCACATAAACGTCTCGAAATGCAGCTGTGTGCAAGCAAACACACACACACACACACAATCTCTCTAGATGAACTTCCACACTGGATACTGCAAAAATCTAGCCAATAACAAAAGCGTGAAAAACCTAAATGCATGCAAAATGAACATCTGAGACAGTGAGTTACAAAAACAGATACTCATTCATCAGCGCAAGATATCTATTTGGGAAGTGAAATGATCTGAAAAATTATTTAGAGTCCAACAAAACTGTTTCAACATATTGTTCATTACTCTTATTACACAAACCATCAGATGGTGAAATGGAAGACAAGACACTAGTGATGATAGCATTGCACATCAGGACATGAATCAAACTGACTGGTGGTAAAAAGCCCTGCAAAACTTATTAGCAAAAGGATTTCAGCCTTGGTCAAATTCAGTACTGTTTCAGATACATCACTGCCAGCGCCATTTATCAATTCTACAAGTGATGTCTTCCAGGATAGACAAACTTAGCCCAGTTAACCTTCTGGACAAAGGTAACATACTGCAATTATTCTATTACGCCAGGCAATCTGTGATGTATCGCTGTTAAAGTCCGGCATAATTTGAACCACGATTTATCAAAACACTCGCAGAAACTGTCTCAGGTACTCACAGAACACGTGTTGACACGCTCATGTCTGTATGGAAAGGTTTTTCAATAGTATAATACAATAGTATTACCCTTAATGATTAACAAATGGTGCATCATACAGACCTGTTCTCCAGCAAAACATCTTAATTAAGCTTTCTTGAAAATGGCAAACCCTCACACTGGGTTGTCAGTATCAGTTAGTTAAGCATCTCTAAGCCACACTGGATTAGGAAAGCCCACCCTAGCATTATAGCTGTGTGGAATCAGCAATCTCTAAAGATCACAGGACGCCTGCTGACACACGGGACTATGACACAAGCACGCATGCACACACACACACACATATACACACAGGATGTGCATGGAAGGGTTTTGTTTTTAGTAAAACATGGCCTCATTAAAACACATTTTCAACCACCAACACAAAACACCACTCAGGCTCTCACAACCTCACTCACTCGCATGCTTGTCTGCCAGCTGGATGAGGCTCTGCGAGATGTCCCTTCTCCTGTAGAAACACACCACCTTCGCCTCCACATTGCCGCTCGCCGTCTGAAAGCAGTGATATGCGTGATCAATGGTGGCTTATGGTTTCACACTTGAACCACACCTTCCTGTCCCTATAACACTTGCTTAATGAAGACAGGGAGGGGAAACAAACCGTGTAAAATGGATGATAGCACAAGTTACTGAAACAGACTCTGTGCTTCCTATCTGCTGCCTATAAAGCCATGTGGGTCGGCTTATTCAGCATGTTTCAGTGAACAAACCAATGGGGGACTCTTTATGGTCGACATTAGCACAATAAAACTGATGCACATTTCATAATTAAGATAACGCTATAGCACTTGTGGTCTTTTTCTGCAGGGTGAAAGCAGAAAATACGGCCATTACAAAAAGACTGGTGGTGTGTATATCCGAGTCTTCACGCATTGATTTCCCATAAGACGATACTCGGGAAGATCAAAAAGCAGTCAATTCTTGTTTTGTTTTATCATTGCATTTGTTTTCTTATGGGAAAGACCTCATGGCAGCTTCTGCTATCCAGCAGATAACGAGCCTTAAATGCCAAAAAAGATGGATGATATTTATATGCATGCAGAACAGGGCAAGCAAAATAACACTTTTAGACTGGTCATCCATTAAATCTGCTGAACAAGTGAATTCTTAGTTTTTGAAAAGACAGAAGTCACATCTAACTGTAATGGACTAACAGGAGTCAGGATATTTTTTCCTTCTTCTTCCTATTATTATTATTACAAATTAATCCATCCTCAGTATTGTATTTCTAATTTACACTGCATTCACAGACAGCTCTTAAAAGCATAATAAACAGAAGTAGGATTAAAGGGAGCTCTATGTAATTTTTGTCATGTTGTGTGAACTGGACATTGCCGTTTTACTCTTTTACAGCTTGAATGCAATTTATGGAAATACACAGTGAAAAATCGAATCATGAAGAATAATTATATTGCAGACAAGCAGCTACAGATGGCACAGGTGCGCACCTCTTTAACCTTTTTCGTTGCCACGGGAACAACTCGTTTAACACCTGTCGCCAAATATTATATTACGCCCGCATCAGAAACAAACATGAACAGAGACTGAAAGAAATATATATATTTCTTATCAGGATCTAATATGAAACCTGGCCAATGCAATCAGTTTGAATCAAACCTTTTTTAAATTGCATCCTTGCATGCACCTAAACACACATGGAAAACTAATCTGTTGGGATGCATTTGAGGGTCTCAGAATTGGATCAGCATGTCTTTGATTCCCATTTTGAACATGGCATGAGGGTTGTGGATCAGAAAAGATGCCAGTTTGATTCTCATAGCTAAAAGAATTTATTTTCCCAGTACACATTAGCAAAGGGGACTGAAACTGTTATGAGCTTCACTGCAGGATCCCAACGTGACTCCATCACGCAAGCACCTGTATAGATTTTGAAGCCTATTTAAAAACTTCATCTTGTTCAATACATGCCATAAGTAAAAATATAGGAGTACTCCTGTCAGTAACTAACATTGCTAAGATTTTAGTTTTCCTTTATGCCTCAGAACTGTACCTTGTTCAGCTCCTCTATTCTCCGGATCAGATAAGGGTTGCTTGAAGAATTCTCAAAAAAGACATAATCTGCAACAAGAAATAGGGCATTTCATTCTTGGGTGGGTTGCCTATTAAATTAAAACAAACAATGATCAAATTAGCTAATACTTAGAGGAGAAATGCTGCAAGAAAATGCTTGTTCTGTTTATAAGACATTTCCTGTTACTGAATTACACAACCTCAGATGGCATGCTTATCCTTAATAACATCAACTGAAAATGACCATTATCTTTTTAATCATTACAGAATGCTACAAGCCACAGGGTTCACAAAAGCATGTTAGGATCAAATGACTATCCAGTCAAAGGCATTTTTTAAATCATGTACGTCAACTATGTTACCATCTAAATACATTTTACACAATATTATTATTTATAAAAAAAATCCAAATATATTTACAATATCAATTTTCCTGTCATTTTATAAAACATATGGCCAAAAGTCTGTGGACACCTGACCATCATACACATATGTGCTTACAGAAAATCCCATTCCAGATTTCTGTTATAACAATTTCCACTTGTCTAGGATGAAGGATTTCCACTAGGTTACAGAATGTAGCTGTTGGGATTCGCTTTCATTCAGCTACAAGAGCATTAGTGAGATCTGATGCCAGGTGAGGAGGTCTACGGTGCACGTTCATCCCAGTGGTGTTCAACGGGGTGATAGTCAGGATCACACCAGCATTGATGAAACGTGTCTTGGAGCATGGAGCATGCTTTTATACACAGGGGCGTTGTCATGTTCGGGCGCCTTAGTTCCAACAGGAGGAAATTGCCATTCTACATCACACTTTATATAAAATTGTGTGCTTCCAGAGGACTCACATTTGGGAGTCACGGTCCACAAACTTTTGGCTATATAGTGCAACTACTAGCGTGGATGCAAGAATGCTCTTGTCACTAGGAACCACGTTTCTGACAATTACTGTAAACAAACCACTCTGCTATATGCATTTTTGTCATATAGTCAAAAACAAAAGCAAAAACATTATGGCGGTGGACAGTAAGATAAGTGTCGTATGTGTACAAGGCACTTGCCAGACATCACTACATGCATGCTGGACAAGAGAAGTTGCTGATGATACTCGGTACACCCCACATCCCGAAAGCACAGATTGATTTTGAAGATGTTAATCCATATCCAAAAGATGCATCATTTGACACGGTTGCATATATAACTGTAAGGTCAATGAGTGAATAAAATCCTGTTCATATGTGCATTACTGTACTTATACAAGCAGCATGGTGTGTGTGTGTGTGTGTGTGTGTGTGTGTGTGTGTGTGTGTGTGTGTGTGGGCACTGAGGTTTTGATGATTAGTGTTATCTGTAAGGCTCTATAAGGGCCTCGGTGTTAAAAAGCTCTGATTCTCATTCCGATACACTGGGACAAACCCAAAGCACTGGATTTGTCTAATGTCTATTTTAAAGCCGTAAATTTCATATGTGCTTCTTTAAACAGAATAAATCGCAAACATGAATGTATCCCAAGTTGAGCTACTGCACAGACATGACGATTATTTTCGGTTGTTAAATCTTTGCCACGAATTAACGCCGCCATGAAACAATGTCGGATTCACCGGCACGCTACAGCTAATCACTACAGGAGCTGGCTAATTGTATTAAACAATGAGGGGAGACACAGCAAGATGGGGTTTAAGTCGATAAATGAGGTTCTGCTAAAGAAATATGAAATGTTATTAACGCTGAAGTGTGTTTGGGTGAATTTTGTTCGCGGTGGTTATTTTTGGTCGCGATGTGGCTATTCGGTGGTTAATGTTAGCGATAAACTGAGCTGTAAAATGCTAGTTAGCTAGCACGCCGTGCCGTGAGGACTCGAAACTGATGAAAATGTGCAAAACGCTGAACATTACGATGAAATTAATATCTGCGGATAAACCCAGCAAACCCTGGCCACTGGTCAAAGAAAAAAAAACCTTCACATGCTGACGAGTGAATTTAGGACATTTTTTGGGCTCATTTCTGCACTTTTAATAGCGTTAGCTAGCTGATGGTGTGTTTATCACAGCTAGCCACGACTAAAACTAGCATTCTTTTGCTAGTGCGGCTAAAAAAAGGCCTCACGCGCATCCCAAATCATTTGCGATAAATGAAATGGCTGGTCGGTGGCAGAGGCTTCTCTCACCTGCCGCTGTTAGAAAAGTTACTCTCCTGCGTGTTCACGGCAGAAATGCAACTCAAAAAGTCCTTCAGCTATGGTGAAATCAGAAATACGGATTGTAATAGCCTACCTCCGACCCGGTACATGTTGGCCGCCATTTCTGCCCTCCCGGAGTGGTAAAAAAACAAAACATAAACTAAAAAATAATAAATACGTAAATAAAAAAATATGCAATAATTATAAATTATTAAAACGTTGCAGGCTGGTGTAGAAATGGGATAAAAATGGGAAGTGAGCTTGAAATTTCTCTCTCTCGTTTGGGTTTCTTTTTTTTTTGTTAGTGGAGAGCCCCCTTTCTCGGCATACACATTCTCTCTCGCCGAGAGAGAGAGACAGACAGACAGACACACACATACACACACACACACATACAGACACACACACACACATACACAATATACAGTAAATTTAGAGCAGAAGGAAGCAGTGTACAGGAAAGTGAACAAAGGGAGAGCACAAACTTTCCTGGATGAACATTGTTTGTATTTATCTTTATAATCCTTTTCCTCTAAGGCATTTGGCAGACGGTTTTATTCAGAGCAACATACGTTCATCTCATTTACACAGCTGAGCAGTTGTTAAGGGCCTTGCACAGGAGCCCAGCAGTTGCAGCTCGGCTGTGGTGGGATTTGAACTCCTGACCATCTGGTCACTAATCCAACATCTTAATCACTGAGCTGCACTGCCATACATTTCTCAGGTAAATCCACCACAGACTGAATGTGAATGTGTGAGTACACATCTCAGTCTCTCTCTATCTCTCTCTCTCTCTCTTTCTTATCACCATCTGTCACTTTGTCAGTGTGTTTCTGTCCACTGCTTCTGGCTGGATATGTTTGGATGGCCTGTTTCTCAATCCAGCAGAAAATGTCACAGACATTTAGTTCTTCAGGGGTTATTTAAGGCTCTGCTGGATAATTAATGGATAGCTTCCAGACTTCCTACTTGGAAATCTTTCTGACAGGGAAACACAATATATAGGATGGTTTCCTCAGAGTGCGTGATCTCCTGTTGAGCCAGGCACATCATCGTCAGAGTGGCTGCTATGCTTGTGGTACCCACCACCCAAACTATACTTCTTCAGAGTGGCCCTATGGTGGAGACTTATTTTATCCAAGGCAACTGAGCAGTATGGGGTTTAAGGGTCTTGCTCAAGGGCCCAGCTTGCCTATGCTGGGATTTGAACTCACAACCTTTCTATTAGAAGTAGGCTATTAGTACGTTAACTCCGGACACACCACTTCACCTTTTCATTGCTCAGCAGGGTAGCAGGGAGCTGACAAGCTGTCTACAGACGTGTAGCTGTGACTAATAAATTACCTACTAACTGTAGCTGGAGGTACATTTCTAGATGTGACTGGATTAAAGATCGATCTCGATCGATTTAGTCTTTTGCTTTTGCAAGAATATACAGTATGTGTTCTTATATCCAAGTGAAAAGGTTCTCCGAGGGTTCTTTGAATAGTTAAAGGTTCAAGAATTCCACACAAAACAAACGGGTTTCCCTTCAGGTTCTCCATTTACCGCCTTGTGCCAACTGGGCGAGGAACTAATTTTACTAGTTTGTGGCGAACAAAGGCACACAGTGCTGAATCAATACACACATAGTTACTGAACGAATTAATTTCCTGCAGGACTTAAATAAACACAGAGTAATTGAGCCCTGGGCGTTTTAATATCTAAAATAAAATTTATTAATAAACTACATTAGAAACTTTTGGTAGAAAACGACAAACAAATCCAAAGGTGTTCTGTGGGATTAAAGACGTCACACTGCCTCCTGTGCGTAAAGTATGCGTAACGGGAACCGAGAGACGGAGAGAGAGGAAGAGAGAGAGAGAGAGAGAGAGAGAGAAGGGGAGAGAGAGACAGAGAGAGAGAGACGGAGAGAGAGAGAGAGAGAGAGAGAGACAGAGAGAGAGAGAGAATTGGAGTTGGGATGGGAAAGACAACGCGAAGCATACACAGACGGAGCTCACAGCTACTTCACCTAAAAATCCCAATACTCCATACAAAAGCTGTGCAACTCTTTTTTTTGTTGTTTCCTACAACAATACTGCCAAAAAGTGCATGCAGCATTGCAATGACCACCCAAAAGATCACGTTTTTATGCGCCTTTACCTGAATGAGAAAGGTGAGATCCGCCTGTAGCTGCGCCGAGATGAAGTTCGGCAAGAACATATGCATCTTAAACGTCGGCGGCACCAAATACGCGTTCACCCGAGAGGTGATTAAGGATTTCCCACTCCGGAGAGTAAGTCGGTTGCACAGCTGCTCGTCGGAAAAGGAGGTGCTGGAGGTGTGCGATGACTACGACCGGGAGCGGAACGAGTTCTTCTTTGATCGCCACTCCGAGGCGTTCGTGTTCATCATGCTGTACGTGCGCTCGGGAAAGCTGCGCTTCGTGCCGCGGATGTGCGAGCTCTCCTTCTACAACGAGATGATCTACTGGGGGTTGGAGAGCTCGCACCTGGAGTTCTGCTGCCAGCGGCGCCTGGACGACCGCATGTCCGACACGTACACCTACTTCTCGGAGGAGGACGGGAGAGCCGATGAGGAGTCCAGAGCGGGCGATGAAGAGTCTGATCTGAGGGGATCGTGCTCCGAGCGCGCAAACCCGGGCTGGCTTGAGCGCATGCGGAGGACCTTCGAGGAACCCGCGTCCTCCGTGGCCGCGCAGATCCTCGCCTCTGTCTCTGTGATATTTGTCATCATTTCCATGGTCATCCTGTGTGCCAGCACCCTGCCCGACTGGGACACAGCCAAGAACAACACAGTGGAGGAGCACAGGTAAAACAAAGGGCGCCGAAACGGAGCGAAAGTGAAGTAATGTAGTAATTCAAGCGTCTTTAGTAGTAAAAGTGCAAATCCTCATCAAGAACAGTGCTGAAGATAAGCTTTCCTAATGTCTTGTCTCTGTGTCCATGTTTGTGCCCAAATTGTGACATTTTCTGTATTACTGTAGTCACATTTTCATTTCGTTTGTCTTTCTTAAGCAGTATAAAAACTTTTTCTACCTGTCAAACCTTAAAGTAGATATATTTTATATAGGCTACAGTATGACTTTACTGCATACAGACTACAGCCTATTACAATAATCCTTAAATATAATCTTGCATATATTAGTATAATCATAAAAGCTAAACTAATCTAAAAGTGTGTCCTGAATTTATAAAAATAGTCTTTTTATTTATTTGATGACTTAATGTAGACTTTTGCACAAAAACATACGACACTTTACATCAGGTTTAAGACGCCTGTTAGACTGTAAAATCGGCTGAGACGAGTCTTACAGAGGAGAGATGAGTTTATTGTCCAATAGGCGGCGCTAAACATCTTATGCGAGGAACCATGATTATAATCGAGCACAATCAGACAGGTGGTTAATGCAGAATGGCTCCGTATATACACATATATAGTGCAAAGGGTGTGAAAAGAACATATAGTGAACTATAAAGGGAGTAGTGATCTACTGTTCAAAGAAAGATGAATGCAGATAGACATGTGGTATTAATGGGACATGGCAAATATCAGAGGCGTTAAATTATAACACAGTGATATAAATGTTACGTGCAAATGTTGGATGCAAAAAAAAAAACCCAGCAACTGTTATTTGCATGCACCAAAAGATCAAGACCAAACCCATTTTGGTGCAGAGTGGAAAGCAAATGCAGATTTGTATTCAGATAAGCATTAACATTTAGTCAATAATTCATAATATAACATAATCAGTGCCAGCCTCGAGAGGTTTTCCCATTGTTGTGGTTCTGTTTCCCCTCTATTTCTTCATTTCTGCATGATTATGATTATCAATACATCTCTGCCTGTGTCACTAATTGATCTGGGAAAAGACAAGCTGACAGAGTGATTAATGAAAGACTGAATCCATAAATCGAAACATCAGTCTTTGTGCACATGAGATTCTTCATCATTTTTGTTTGCACCAGGCTAGAACACTGTGAAAGTTTGATTTTGTTTTGTATTTTATCGATCAACCTACACTGCCCTGAAGTTTGGTCCAAATCCAATACTCCATTTTTATATTATACATAATTAGGCACGGTATTTCTCTCTCTCTCTCTCTCTCTCTCTCTCTCTCATTCTTTGTCCAAATGCCCAGTAGCTGACTTCACAGGGTACATTTTTCTTTGCATCCAATAAAAAAGTGTAAGAAAATGAAATGCTCGGATGGTGAATTTTATGTCTTTGTGTTTATGGCTCTAAGCGTAATGAGCAGTGTAAAAACGTCCTTATTTCTACTGAGATGACAGATTGTGCAAGAACAAATTAAGCCATGTTACTCGTTTCCCTGACTAATGTTTCTCCCCCATTGTTTCCAGCCTGTATGTTCACTGGCATTTGTCTCTTTTCGACTGATGTGTTTGGACAATTTGTGTGTCCTCATGCTTATATCCTGTGCATTCTTGATTCCATGTCCTTCAGTATCACGAGGTCAGATATGTGTCACTGTGTGTTTATGAATCACTTACAGGGAATATATTTTACAGGTGTTGAGGTTTGTAATGCATGAGAATATGATGAACGATGCCAAAAATGCCAGAGATGGTGAATGAACGGTGACCATATATGTTTTCAAGAGAGATCAATGAACAATAATCATATTGTTCCTAATATATTCAGTACTAAACTATACCATTGCTAGTCAATGTGGTGGAATGGCTGTGCCTTTAATGTGCCATACTGAATGTAACATGCTTTTAAAATCACTTAGGAATATGACCTGGGTTTTAAAAGTACAGTCATTTTATCTGTACTTTTACAACCCAGGATCGTTGTATCTTTTACAAATAATTACAGTAAGAATTCACTATGTGTTGTGTTTACGGAAAACTGTTTAAGTGTTTGCGGTTCTTTGACGCTCTGGCATTTGTGAGCAGGAAGAAGTGTTTTAATTAAATGCATCATTATTACACTCTCCCTTTTTCATACTGAAGCTTGATGTTGGTGGTTCTTTATTACACCATGCTGCCAGCGTCTGGGTTTTCAAGTGGCACTGCTGACAAATAGAGACATTAAATTATAAGACATTACACTTTAATATAGACATTATATTATTTTTTATGTGTGTGTCAGCCCAATGAACCAGTAAAATCATTCAAAGTTTGTAATTCATAGCAACAATAAACTATAATATGACAACATAATTCAGCAGAAATTGGAACATTTGACTGTAGCTTCAAAGACTGTACTATAATCTTTGAGCAGCATCAAGCTTTCCATCTGTGTATCTGTTTATGTCTAAAAGACTCTCATTATCTGCATGATGACATTTAATCTTATGATCCCCAGAGTGCATGGTTGCATTTTAAATGCTGTAAATTAGACATAAGCATAAATCACCTATCAAGGAGCAGACAGTAGTGCTATTAGCACAAACTGTAATCATTTCCATGAGCTCACTTTCTCTCTGTCCTCTCTCTTTCTCTGCCAGGATCATTGAAGCGGTATGCATTGGCTGGTTCACTGCTGAGTGCATAGTGCGCTTTATTGTCTCACGGGACAAATGTGAGTTTGTACGGCGGCCTCTGAACATCATCGACCTCCTTGCTATAACACCTTACTACGTGTCAGTGGCCATGACGGCCCTGACTGGGGAAAACCCGCAGCTTCAGAGGGCAGGGGTCACACTGCGTGTGCTGAGGATGATGCGCATCTTCTGGCTAATTAAGCTGGCACGCCACTTCCTCGGTCTGCAGACGCTGGGGCTGACGCTGCGCCGCTGCTACCGCGAGATGGTCATGCTGCTGGTGTTCGTGTGTGTTGCCATGGCCATCTTCAGTGCCCTGGCTCAGCTTCTGGAGCACGGGCTAGACCTGGAAAGCAGCAATGAGGACTACGCCAGCATCCCGGCAGCCTGCTGGTGGGTTATTATCTCCATGACCACCGTAGGCTATGGAGACATGTATCCCATCACAATGCCGGGCCGCGTGCTGGGTGGTGTGTGTGTCGTGAGTGGCATTGTGCTCCTGGCTCTACCCATTACCTTTATCTACCACAGCTTTGTGCAGTGCTACCACGAGCTCAAATTCCGCTCAGCACGCTGCGTGCGAAGTCTCTCTGCTGAGTTTCTTAACTGACATTGGTTTCTCTGGGACATACTGGTCCACAGCCCAGCCCCATTACCCCTCAGCTGATCTTTCTGTGCCTTTGGTTCAAAACCTTTAACAGCCTCATGAACTGTAAGCTAAGCTATAGAGATATGATCATGCAGATCTACACAGAAAACGTCTACTAATGACTACTAGAATGCAGCATCTGTACATTTTGATTAAGTTTAAATAAGCACCTCAGACAACTGTGATTCATATTTAAATTTTAAGTGACAAAAGAACAATACAAAGAGCCCTAATCTGGATAGCACACAGTAATCATAACAACCCAAAGGAACTGCATAAGCCTGTGTTTGCATTATAACCCTTTCTCTGTGAAAACCAGTGAAATTGACCCAAAGAGTTTCCTGGGTTTGGTGGTATTTAAAAAGGACAACTGTGGCAACAGCCAACACCAGATGGTATGGCCTCCTATGAGGAGCGTCTGGCAAGCCTTTCTGGGTCTTTACAGTTCTCCAGACCTTTGTCGGCTTTTCCTCAAAATCTTGGCCTGGCTTTACAAACTTTGTTCCCATGGAGAAATTTATCCAGCCTGTTAGATCATTAAGTGAGTCACTTTGGATTGGAAAGTGCTCTAGGTATAAAAAAAAAAAGGAAAAACAGTGAGAGGCCATAAAGGAAAACTAACATTTATAGCGACTGAAGGGATGTTCTGGAAAGATTAGTAAAGCACATGCAGCAAGGTGTAGTCCTAGTGGATAACACCGATAATTGAAACGATCAGTGTTGCAGCCACGTTATGAAGAGCAGATCCTTCACTTCAAGAAACAAACATCAGATGTTGAGCTACACAAAGATAAAACCACCACCTGCCCATATCTCAATCAAAGAAGATGACTGTGAGGGCCGAGAGGTGTTAACCAAATTGATTAGCAAACACCTCACCCACACACTCAGCAGTCGGAGAGCTGTCACTCTCCTCCCCCTTCACCGTACACATAGCAAGCACAAAAGCTAGCCTATCTCCCTCACTGGCTCCTGACTATTCTGTGGTTAGGGGTACATGGAGAGCAGTTGATTTGCCTGTAGATTTGTTTGCTTGATAGTATTAAATGTTATGTTGGAGGAAAATCGAAGAAGGAATGTCATTTAATTAGGCTGATAATGCATGCAGTGGTTTGTCCAACACTAATGCTCATACCTACACAGGAAACCCTTAGGAATGTTTGCATTGCTTGGTAGGTGTACAAATCTGAAACAGAAAGAAAGGAATGAAAAGCCGAACCTGCACCGGTATGATGTAGTTAATATTACCCAGTGAGCACCATCTGACCAGATACATTCATGGATACTGGACTGCCCTGGCCATAAGAAGACAGTGTTTTGTAGTTGAGTGTATAAGTTTGCATATAAAATGGACAAGGGGACAGGTAAAGTATTGCATAAGATATTTTGTGCGTGAAGTTTAACAAATCATGGCAAATGTCAAGATAGTGAAAAAATTAAGATGTTTGATCAATTCTAAAAAAAAAAGTCCACACTTTAACTCTCCAGCTTTTATATACTTTGTTTTTGAAATTGAAATGGGTTAGCTGTATG
>JAOVYV010000053.1:8248801-8259834 GCA_025674545.1 Hassar affinis
AAATGAACTCTTGACGAGGCCCAGCTGTTAACTGAAAGCCATTCCAGGTGACTACCTCATAAAGCTGACTGAGAAAATGGCAAGATGTACAAAGCTGTCGACTAAGCAAGAATCTAAAATATAAAACATATTCTGGTTTGTTTAACACTTTTTTGTTTACTAAAGAATTCCATATGTATTTCTTCATAGTTCGGATGACTTTAGTATTAATGTACAATGCATAAAATTTATAAATAAAGAAAACCTACCTACTGAATTAAAGGTGTGTCCAAACTTTTGACTGGTACTGTGTGTGATACATTGTTCTGACCAGTGGCTAGCAAAATATACATCACACGTGCATCATACGCCATGGGATTTAAAAAAAACAACTAATTTTGGTTTGATTGAAATTTGTGATTGTGAAAATTAACCAAACCATGACTAAAATGTAACAATGTATCCATTTTCTGCTTTAGTCCAGACCAGTAGAATGAAACTACACGTCTGAACATGCCCTAAGACTCTCTTTGTTGTATTTGTGTTTGTGGAGAGGTTTGGCTGTCAGAGAGTGAGCAAACTAATGATCCTTTCATGAAGAGCTTAGTAGTTCAGTGTGAAAAGCATCAACATTCTCAGTGGGTTTTTTATATACATATTTTTGACACATTCAGGTCACATCGTTCATGTGGAAACCGTTATTCTGCATAACTGTAACAGTAATAAAAGACCAAAGCCTGAGCTTGCACTTCAGTTTTATTTGTTTCTGTTATTGATTATTTCTCATTCCAAAAACATCTGCACACGTTTAGACTTTGAGAATTCCCCTTTGTCGTGAACCTTACAGTGATGCACAGTGTCATCGTAGTTTTAAAAATGTGAATTAAAATAATTTCTGGAAGGCATGAAGTTTCTTTCTTGTGGATATTTTCCATCTTCGTGGACGATTTGAACAGAAGGCTATGGAGACAGAAGGCCGAATGGCTCGTTCCATGTGCTGCTGTAAGCGGGGTGTTGGAGGTGTCTGGTGTAGAGTTTGGCTGCCGTATCAGGTGTAGATGAGTGACAGTGGGGGTGAAGAGGACCTGCACTACCAGGAAGTGGCTGCTCTGATGTTCTTGGTATCAGAAACCCAAGCCTAGTGTTAATGGCCTGGCGTTTGTGATCTGGTGCCAAAATTCGTGCAAAGGCTGTCCCGGCGTATCCAGACTATGGTGGTGGGACAACAGCTCTTGTTCTCAAGCAGCAAGACGTTCTACAATGTTGCTGCTGCAAAGTGATGTCAAAATGCAACCCTTTCAATGTCTGGAAAGCAGAGGTGCTGTACGCCCAGCAAATTCAGTGGTATTTATTTTCTCCAGAAAAAGTGATCCAGTTGCCAGCTATGAAGCAGTCAGGCCTTGTATAAGTTACAGTTACACTGTGAAAGCTCTAAATCAAGCCTGGTCTGTCAGAAGTCTGTCAGTAGCTCCAAGACTGTTTGGTTGTGCAGACCTTCATAAGCAATATTTCATGTTTCATCTTCAGCTCTTAAATTCATTTATAGAATTTAATTTAGGAATTCTGACTTTATTTAAAATGAGATGTTTTACAAATTCAGATTACAAATGCCAATTCATATTGGTAATTTAAAAGGCCTGGTAATGGTACATATTTTTTTCCTGTACTAAACATACAGAAGTAAACACTAACTAACTAACTAAAATAAATAAGTAAAATGCATATAAAAGTGTTTCCCTGAACAACATGATCACTGAATGTTTATTTGAAAAAAACTTACTTTAAAAAAAAAAAAAAAAAAACTTGATCATTGAAGTCCTTCCATCCATCCATGTACACTAACTGGCCAAAAGTATACACCTGACCATCACTCCACAATGTGGGGCCTTCCCCTAACTGTTGCTACAGATTTGGAAGCAGACAAATGTCTAGAATGATGTTTCTCAACTGGTGGGTTATGAGCTTAATGATTGGCTCCTGGACTGCTGTAGCTAAACAGAAAGCTGAACAAATATGACAATAAAGCAAATTGTAGGTTCGAAAAAGAAAAAAAAATGATACAATTTTAACCCTACAGCTGCTGTTATAGCCCATAAAAATGTATGGAAAGCAGCATGAAATTCCCTGTTCCACAAAAAGAATGGTAAACACAAACGAGACCTGAGTTACATAAATTCTGCACAGAAAACAAGTGTGGTTTGTGTAGACAACAGTGTGTTTTGTGCAGTGAGTTACTGGCTGCGGAAAGCATGAAACCATCAAAATTCAAAAGGTTTCAAGAGACTAAACACTCGCGCCATAAAGACAAGCCAGTTGAGGTTTTCAAAAGAAAGCAACAGGATCTGGACACGTCTCAAAACATTTTCCAAAACGTGTGCACTGTGAAAAACACTTTGCACATCATACAAACTCGCTCATTGTATTGAGAATTTGGAGCGCTCCTTAGTACAAATCCGTTAAAGAATGCAATGTACTTCCAAGGACATGAAACAGTAGATTGTCCCATCCTGATTTGAGAGACCCATCAAAATGAAAGCACATCCTCAGGATTCCCATTAGCTATGATTTCAGCTCTGTTCTTGTTACTCATTATGTTTATACATATACATATATACATATACATACATATACATTACATAGTTGGTCATTTTCATATTGATTGTACAGGTTGCATTTCAATGTTTGTTGTATTTGTCAGGCTAGGTAAATTACTCAGGATTATGTTCTTGCATTTACATTGTTATATATTTTCATATTCATGTCATGTGAATAATGAATTTTTGCACTAGATTAATCATATGCATTGCATTAAACTGATATTTTCCGTTGTAATTACTTATAATGAGGTTCAGTTCAACTTTAACAATTCAGTATGTAAGCTGATTTATTTCATGCACTCAGGTAAATAGTAAATGCTTATTATTCAGCGTTATGTAATAGATCATTAGTAGTAGTAGTAATAACATAAAAATAATATGCATTTCTTATATGTATTTCTATATGATGAGACTTTAGTGTAGTGTTGATTTCCAACATGAAATATGGGTCCTGAAGCAAAACCTGCTGAGATGCACTGGTCTAGAGTGTCTTCATATGCTCTTCACTGGAACGAGTGGTGCACCAGTCATAGATTTTTATGGCTGATTCCAATTTGGTGCTCAGTTTTTTTTGCCGTTTATGGACTAAATAAATTCCTGATGCACAATAATATATTTCGAGTCCTTTCTGTTACTCTCATTAAATTTGCAACATAAATAACATGACTTGTTCTTTAACTAAATTTTAAATTCTTGCCTATTTTAATAATGTTCAATTAAATTGTTACAGAAGCATACAGTGCCAGTTACTAGTATTTTAAGGAAACATTTTTTTATCAGTCAAACTGTCATTATAAATCCTTAAAAATCCTTTTAAATAAGAAAATGTAAATATTACTGTGGATATGTGCCGATGCAGTGTTGTGAATTTCGTGTAGCGCCACATCAGAAAAGTAGTAGTGTATCCGAATCCAAATGAACCATTAGATAGCAGAATCCTGTATCATCGACAACCGAAAACAGTTGGTCATCTAACAGTATGAGATCCATCACCCTATTTGTAATGGCTTTCACTATTACATTTACCACAGCTTTGGGCTTTCTGAAACCTTGATGCTAATTATGGTTGAGTAAGGGACAAGGCTTTTGTTTCTTTGCTGTTTTTAGTCCATTTTTATATATAGCGTACTCATGATGTTGGCTGGGGTGATGAGTTTCCAAGTAGGAATACTTGGGTTTTGGGATTTTTACTTGTAATGTTTATTAGGTAGTATATGGCTAAATTCTAGCAGTATCAGAGCTCAAAGTAGCTTGAATTCAGGTCTACCAGAGCTATCTTTGGATATTCCAAGTTAACGACTAAGCACTCTTGTAAGGCGCTGTAATGCAAGGATTACTAAATGCAAGGATTTTTGCATTTAGGAACCAATAAGCAGAACTGAGTGATTCAAGTTTTGGTTAACTACCCTGCTGTATTTTTTCAGCTTTGTCTCTAATAAACACCAAATTGCAGTGATGTTCAGGTCGTTTATGCCTGAAGCAAGATAAAAAAATAAACAAGTCTGATTTCTAAAGATGACTTTAGTACTGGTGCCATTCCCTCCATCTCTTAAGTGCACTCCCATCTGTGTACACAAGTGCGCACAAACCGTCCCCATGTATAGAAGGCCTCCATATTCTTTTTTGCAATTTTTGTATTTCTGTTAGACTTTCATGGGACACAGTGTGTCTAATAGTTTGGTTTTTTTTTTTTGCACATTTCTGGCTGTAAATTTCAGGATGTTTAGCTCTCTTCACTTTTGTGTGCTGGTTTTTAGCAGGATAAGATTTGGACACTGAAACTATATCCAAACAGAATCTGTAAAAGTATTTTAATTGTTTTGTTTAAAGTCGTTGATGAGTAAACAAGATCGTCTTATGTTTGCTGGCGGATTATGGGAAAAGTGTGTGGTTCTTTATCTGCCATGACGGTCAGACTGTTTTGCCAGATTTGTTAATGAAACATACCAGACGTCTCCATCCACTCTCCAGCGAATTGCTAGCGGTCTAGCTTGTGAGACTACTAGTGCATCTAAGAAAAAATTAGAATATGGTGGAAAAAGTTCTTTTTTTTTCATAATTTAATGAAAAAGGTAAACTGTCATGTTTTAATATATTTTAATAATACCCATTACATATGAAGGGACATTTCTAGCCTTTTTGTGATTTTGATCATTATGTCTTACAGCTCATGAGAATCAGAAATCCAGTATCTCAAACAGTATATATATGTATATATGTCCTGTATCTCTCTGTCTAGTTCAGCACACGAAACCACAATCATGGTTCAGACTGCTGACTTGATAGTTGTGGAGAAGACGATCATCAACACCCTCCACAAGGCCACAGAAGGTCATTGCTGAAAAGGCTGGCTGTTCACAAAAGAAATATTCTAATAATTTGAGATACTGGATTTCTGCTTTTCATGAGCTACAAGCCATAATGATCAAAAAAAGAATGCTTGAAATGTCTCTTGACGTGCAATGAATATAAAATACATGACTTTACGTTTACCTTTTTCACATTAAATTTGAAAAAAAGTAACTTTTTCCACTATATTCTAATTTTTTGAGATGCACTAATACATTGCTCTAAACACTAATGATAAGGCCAGGCACGCACATAGCTGGTAGTTTAAATTCCCCAGTGTTCGCACCATTTGCCAGTATGCCATCTCGTGCCACTTTTTGGGCCAAATATATTTTTGTTTGTCCTTGAGGTGCTGTCTTGTCCCCACCACACAAGGGTACAACCAATCAAGAGCCACCTTGGTGCTGCATGCAGGGTAAAGGAAAACATCGTGGCTGGAAACTTTTACTAATATTGAACATGATTCATCACTGACTGAATCCCTAAGCAGAGTATTGTGTTTTCACATGGGACTCATTTTAGGATCTACCTGTTCCCTGTCTGCTTGTGTTTAGATCAGAGTGCACAGAGGCACTCCATATAGAACCAGGTTCTCATGGTAGCGCATTTCTCATCAAATGTTACTCCTTAGACAGTCTACCTTCATAATCTTATCATAAATTCTGTTGAAATACTAATGTCATAGTTTAAGTGACCAAAGGTTTTGCTATTTAACAGACAGAAACTGTTCCCCTTTCTGGATTCTGTGCAATCACTCACCCCAGTGAGTAGGATTAATTGGGTGTGTGGGTGTGTACAAACCACATTTCAAGAAAAGTTGGGACACTTTCTGAAAATGCAGTAAAAACTGAAATCTGTAATTTGTTCATTCACTTGATGCTTTATTTATACTATAGAAATATTTTGAAATTGTTGCCTGCAACACATTCAGAAAAAGCTGGGACAGAGCCAAATTAAGACTAAGTAATACAAGTCAAACTGCTTTGGAGGGTTCCACAATTAGCAGTTCAACTGGTAACAGGTGAGGTCATCAAGATTGAGTATAAAGGGAGCATCAAGCAAAGGCTTAGTCTTTGCAAGCAAGGATGGGCCGTGGTTCACCACTTTGTGCCAAACGTCATGAGAGAATTGTCAGTCAGTTCAAATACAATGTTTCTCAGTGCAAGATTGCAAAGAATTTAGGTCTTTCAGCATCTACAGATCATAATATCATGAAAAGATTCAGGGAGTCAGGGGAAATCGAGCCCTCAGGCGGTAGTGATAGATAGATAGATAGATAGATAGATAGATAGATAGATACTTTATTAATCCTGAAGGAAATTTGGCAATTAATTAGGCATTAGTGTTTGAGAAGCCGTAATGCTACCATAATGGACATCTTGGAGAACTAACCACAGCTCTTCTGTGGATGTAGGCTTTTTCAAATCCTTCTGTCTTTTCATGTTATACCAGACATGATGATGTTAAGATCAGGGCTCTGTGTGGGTTCATTAATATTTGATTAGAATAAGTAAAAGGTTATCACAAGTGTATGTCTGATTTTTACTTACCTGCAAGTTATTCATTATTGTAAGATGTAACTGATACAAATCAGATTTTTGACCGTTTGAGATAATACTAAGTCAGTCAGTAAGTCTTACACCAGTTGAAATATACTAAGAATGTCTGTTTCTTTTCTTTTTCTTACCACAAACATCTAGATAATGGTTTTGCACCAATGTAGCTTGTACTAGTCTTGTAATCTTTGGTTTGATTTAGTTGACTTTAGTTTTATTATTCTTGTATTAAAGACAGAATGACATTGGAGTGCATATTGCAGAATACTGGTTCATAAGCAGTTTAAATGGGTATGACAGACTCTGATGCATGAAGCGCACTGTTTCTACACACATTACATATTCATTACATATAAAAAAAACAGAATAGTCTGGCCTTTATGAATGTTAGCAATTTTTATATTGAAGTCACTGAATAACTGATGGAAGTTACGATATAACATGTACTTTAAAGTAAATTATAACATGTACTTTAAAGTGAATAATTACCTGACATTTTAAGGTCAGTTTGTATTACTGCTGACTCTTGGGTATATAATTAGTGCCAGTGTTAAATGAGATGTTATCTTGCTCCTAATGAAAGCCACTGTTTGATGGCTGGTTGTGAAAACATCTAAATTTTTAGTTTGGGAAGGGTGTATAATAATTGTACTATAGAAACGTTCATCCTGTACAAAAGGGAGAGGTCAGCAGCGTCTGTCTGTGTATGATTTACACTTGGAGGAATCAAAGCTCAGCCTTCACCTTATTCAGCAATGATACAGCCTTTTTTTATTGTTGTCATTGACTTGTATACCAAGTAACCTTACTGTGAGGAATTTCAGTAAGATGGTGCAAACAGAATGAAGAAAGATTTACCTGATTTACCAGATTTTTACCACTAGAGCATCTGAAACTTGGAAAAACCTAAGATCTGTTCATGTAATCCACAGTTATTTGAAGATTCTGTGAAGAAACTGTGAAGATCTGTCATGCTGAAGCATTGTCATATAGTTATATAAAACATGTTCCATTTTAGAGCCAGATTAGTTTCATTAAATTCAGATGTACAGTCACAGTTCTGGTCAGTGAGAGACAGGCTCAGACTGGCATTATAACTCAGAGCATGGCAGCGGCTCGACTGGGAGGGTGTCCATGGCTTCATTTTTAGCACTGGCCTTGGGTCCCTGCAACTCTGCCTGGCAACATTTTAATCATTCAGCTACTTAACAGTCTTGCCCTCACCCTCTCCCCAAAACACAAAGTACTCAGCAGTCTCTTCCTGCTCGGTTGCTTCATATGCAGCCCTTTAGTTTGTTTGATAACCTATTTGTGTAGGCTTTGCCGATTATACGCTTATAATAATACATAATACTAAAACAGTGTTATTCTTTCTTTGTGTTTCCTATTAGGTTCAGGTGCCCCCACCTCATGGAGAAGGTAGGCAAGGTGTGGAGCAACCTGAAGAGGGGATGTCAGTCTCTGCTCCACCAGGATGGAAGTTCTCGTGGGGAAACGCATCCACAGACATTTTGTCAAAATGTGGACCAGACCCAGGGAGAGAGCACACCGGGACTCGCCAGTCCTTCTAACAGCCTGTCGACACACGCTGTAGTGTCACGGATGGTTAATGGCAGTGTGGTACATCGGCGCCATAACTGTGTTGCAGATGTGGCTCAGATTCTGGAGATCACAGTTGAGCAGGACAGTGAAGAAGGGTGTGCTGCTCTGGGTGCCCGCAGAGACTCCTATTCACGTCACGCTCCTTGGAGTGGCAAAAAGAGGCACTCGTGCTCCACCAAGGCCCAGAGTTCCCTGGAGACCACAGACCGACGGAGTGGCCGCTCACGCCGACGGCACGTAGCGAATAGCAGCAGGGATGAACCAGACCCAGGAGTACCACGCTCACTGCGCCAGCAGCTCCATGAAACAATGGGCCTGTGCCTCCCTCTGCGTTTGTCATCACGCAGCACCCACTCACGGGTGCCCAAGCGCAAGATTCAGATAACTGAGCTTATGCTGGAAACATGCCCCTTCCCTCCTGGCTCTGATCTTGCTCGTAAATGGCACCTTATCAAACAGCATACAGCCCCTGTTACATCTACAGCAGTGGACTGCTCCACAGACTCCCCTAATGGTGCTTGTGCATCTCCAGAGGATGAGGAGGAACGTTTACGTGAGCGACGAAGGCTCAGTATAGAAGAGGGAGTAGATCCACCACCTGATGCTCAAATTCACACCGTAGAAGCTATTACAGCTCCACTGGCTACTGTCTACAAGCTGGGACCTAAACTAGCTCCTGGAATGGGGGAGGCCTTGGGTGATAGCCGGGGAGCCACAGCAGCTGACTGTGACTCTGAAGATGATGACACCACCACTCTCTGTTTGCAGGCTCGCCGTCCCAAGCAGCGCCATAATTCAGCAGAGGGCCTCCTAGGTGGCAAGCAGCCAGGGCCCTGGAAGGTGCACACACAGATTGACTACATACACTGCCTAGTGCCAGACCTGATGCACATCACAGCTCTACCCTGCTACTGGGGTGTAATGGACCGCTACGAGGCAGAGGCACTGCTCGACGGCCGGCCTGAGGGCACCTTTCTGCTGCGCGACTCTGCCCAGGAGGACTACCTGTTTTCTGTTAGTTTTCGCCGTTATGGTCGCTCATTGCATGCACGTATCGAACAGTGGAACCACAACTTCAGCTTTGATGCCCATGACCCTTGTGTGTTCCATGCAGCCACGGTTACGGCACTGCTCGAGCACTACAAGGACCCCAGCGCCTGCATGTTCTTCGAGCCTCTGCTCACCTTGCCCCTTCACCGGACTTTTCCGTTCAGCCTTCAAAGCCTGGCTCGGGCTGTCATCTGCCGTAGGACCACCTATGATGGCATTGCATCACTACCTTTACCCCCAGCGCTACAAGACTACCTCAGGGAGTATCATTATAAGCAGAGGGTGCGGGTGCGATGGCTGGAGCGAGAGATGCTCAAGGCCAAGTGAAACAGAGCACTACTCCTAATACACTAAGAAAGGGGTTTCGGTATGGGAGGGGGTTACACTGTGCACCAAGCAGCAGGGAATGGGGGCTCTCTCCCTGAAGAAGAGTGCATTCGGCACTTTGCAGGAAAAGTGTGGCAGTAAAGTTCTGTTTGTATGAAAAGGCTTTTGAGGTGAAGGGTAGTCAATGCAGGAGGGGTGCAAAGGGGCCTGAACCTGAATCCCATGATGTACAATAAGCTTCTGGGTTTTTTTTTTTGTTTGTTTATTATTATTCAAAAGAAATACATATACAGTTAAAGGAGCCTCCAGTAGATACATCAATCTGGATTGAAACAGTGGGGGACTTTTACCTTCCCACCCCACATCTCCCAGCCTCGTGGTGCATTGCTTCGAAGACGAGGAGTCTACATCTAAAGAATGCACTCATACACCTCCGTTCTGTCACTGCTTAGCTACATGCTCTTACTCTTTTCCCTACCTTTATTCTTTTTCATATACTAACATAGAATTTTGTAGCCCTTCACCTCCATACTTAAAAATGCAGTGGAAATAATAGAAGGCAACCTTTAATGTCATATCATGGACAGTTTTGGCAAGATGGTGTGCCATGGGCAGAGCTGTGATCAAGTTATGTTTACCTATAAACCTTTGCATTCATGGTGCTCAGTTATTGGTACCAAGGTTACATTCTGTGCTCACCCTGTCAGGAAGAGCTGAGCAGACACTGAAGTGCAGGAAACAGACAACTTGGATCTATAGTATTCACAGACAACAAGAGCATGAAGTCTGTGAAAGATGGGCTTGGTTTAGTACTATGTGTCCAGACTGCTGTTCTAGAAAGTTTGTCAGAAGGTCTCTGTGACATTCTGCTTCTTTTCACTTCCACGAAGTGATGATGATGATGATGATGATGATGATGATGATGCATAACGTGGCTACAGTGTCAATTGTGTTATGTGATGCAAGTGTGCCTGGTTTTCTAAAGACATAGTCACTCTATGTGTGAAAGTTCCATTGCTATCAATATGTTTTGTAATCATTAATTCCTACCACTAATTGCACAGGAGGTGGTGATAATTGTAATTCTGTTTTTCCTTTTCTTTTTTTTTTGTGAATGGACTGTCAGTGCCATGGTAGACGGGGTGTGATAAAGGGCACTTAAACTCAACTGTGCTTATGTTAGTGGGAGCAGCAGAGGCAATATATAATCCTGCAACACTGGGACCATTGTTAAGCATAAACGCATTTATATATTGATAGACACAAACACACACAGACTCTATAAGCTCACCTTGTCTGATACACATTGCACTAGAGGTACACATCTAGGTGATCTTGTGAGTCTCATAGTCCCATTGCATGGAATTACATCACAGTTTCAGATTTATACTATATATTTCTCCTAGTATGAGAGGTCCAAGTCAGCTTGTAATTGTAAATCAGTCAGGTCTATGCTGATGCTTTAATTTAATTACACACACACACACACACACACACTATATACAGGGGTTAGACAATGAAACTGAAACACCTGTCATTTTAGTGTGGGAGGATTCATGGCTAAATTGGACCA
>JAOVYV010000053.1:8306244-8318902 GCA_025674545.1 Hassar affinis
AAAGACATGCACGTTAGGTTGATTGGTGTCTCTAAAGTGGCCCTAGTGTGTGTGTGAGTGTGTGAGTGTGTGCCCTACGATCGATTGGCACCCTGTCTAGGGTTCTTCCTGCCTTGCACCTTAAGCTGCCGGCTAGGCACCGGCTCTCCCGTTACCCTGAAAAGGAATAAGCGGTTACGATAATGAATGAATGAATAATACAAACATATATTACATTACTTATAAGGCTGATCTGCATGGCTTGTTCATGTTAATTAATTCTGTAAAATTACATTTAATGTAAAACATTGTAACATAACCTGGATGAAACAATCTGCCTTTAACACGTGGATGTACTGTAAAGTTATAACTGCAGGTATGGTGTACGCCTGCAACGTCACTCACTGCGCAACAAGGAATGTTACTAAACCTCACTCAGCTTCAACATCTAAACAGCCAAAAAGAACAACAAGGCATATCTATATCAAGCATCTCCCTGCCACACTATCTCCAGTCTTAACAAAAAGTTAAGGATTACGCAAGAATGCTGCACAGTGCTTGCCAAAGCTACATAGTTAGCCCTCTTTGGATGAGTCACATTTCCTTTGTGTGATATGAGCTTATTCTTATTTCACCTTCTCCCCAGTCGTGGATTCCGTCAATCCTATTTATAATGCCATCTTCACCCCTGACCATCCAGCTCCAACAATTTCACCACATTAATCACATCTTAGGCAAATCTTCTGTTAGTGCTGGCATAAACAGTGCTGTTCTGTGCGTGTTAATCTGTGGGACTCTGGGATGCTGATGAGAGATTTGTTGATGTCTTTTGCTCATTAAAGCTGCATCTGTGCTGGTTTCGGCTCTGCTGAATTTCGCGGCGTTACTGTGAGCATCCCACAGCGTGTCACGGCCCTCCTGCTGAACAAGAGGGCATCGTCATGAAAGTGTTGACCAGTCATGTGCAATGAAACTCTCGCCTGTGGCAAGATGGAAAAAGGACTGTCTTCTCCTTACATGTAGAGTAAGCTTGATTTGTTTGACATGATACAACATGATGGGCAATAGAACAACATAATGACTTGAATTAGGTAGTAACTAGATAATACAGATCTACATAAAAAAGTAAATCATTATGACTCAGTATTTACTTGGGCCTCAATGCCATCAAGTGCTACTTTAGGACCTAACGGGTTCTGCAAGCCTGTGGTTTGACAAGTATGTTAATGTTATATTACTGTTTGAGAGTCCTATTCAGAATAAGACATAAGCAAATCCCTACACAGGTCTGAGAAATTGGTGTATACTTTCATAACCTCTAAATGACCTCTATGTTAGTGTAGGGTATAACAAAACACTACTATTTGTGTCCAGAATTGTATCTGTTTAATGCTGTATTTGTGTTTGGATTTAAACCTGAAATAGGTTTCGCCAAACCTGGAAAGGTTTTTCTTTTCCCAAACACCATGCCTCTGGAAAACACACACACATTGAAAAAACTGGCAGCACTGTCAGGACTGTCAGGTCTGTGAATTCTGTCTCAGGCAGTTCCTCAACCTCAGCTACATCATCCGAGTTCTTCATTGCTCTCAGCTAGATATGAGTACAGAACTCTTTTAAAAATCCTGTTCATGGAGTTATTGTTTTTGTTTGAAACTCATCTTATCTGCTGTCTGGCTATACTGTTGTCTCATTAAGCAAAGCTCAGTTAGTTCCTACAGCTGCAGCTGGTACCATTACTAGAAACATAGTACATAGTACACCCCCCCAGTCTCACTCAAGCCTCACTGGGTCCATAATAAGTCTGCATTTGTGATTAAAGCTCTAATTGGTTTAGCTCCAGTGTATCTTGCTGATCTCCTGATGGAGTATCATCCATCCAGAGCATTCAGCTGAGACAGTCCTACTGTTAAACCAAAATCTCACATGTTTTTCTTATCCTGCAGTTAATCTAGTGTTCCAGGGAACCTTAGGAATGCTGGCTATTTTATTTAAATTTTAATTATTTTATTTTATTTTATTTTATTTTATTTTTATTTTATTAGCAGATTGAAAATCTGTAGAATACCTTTAGATCATCTCATTAATATACTTATCTTTCATACCTAATCGTTTAATGCTTTTTTAAAAGCAGAAGTGAAGATTACCCTGGTTAACTTTTTTGTCTCATGTAAAAAAATAAAAAGACTGTTTTTAAATGGGTGTTTGTATGCTTAATTCAAATACATTTTCAGAATTTCTCTATCAGCCATAGTTTTTTGTTCCAGTATACTCACATGTCCATGCCTGTTTCTCATAAAAGACAACAATAGACTAATTGTTTGTTTAAAAAAAACGATTCATTGCAGTTTTTTTTATTTTTAAAGCCCTTTTTGCTGCCTGCGAAATGAAACACAATTGTAGACAAGTCAGAAAAATAATAAGGACATACACAATCCTACTGACTTTAGCAAAACATTTTTTTATTTGGTTTGCTTAATCCTAATGCTTAACCAGCCATTGACTGAGACACAGTCTGGTTGACTGTGTAATGATCGATGATCTTTTGGACATGCAGACACGTGGACACACATATCAAGGGTAAAACAGAGCAAAATATAAAAAAAAAAGAGTTCAGCCATCAAGTAATTCTCCTGTTATTATGCTCAGGCGTCTTGTGGTTAAAAACACAGAGAGAAGATACAGATGCTAGCAAGACTTACTGTGAAGGGGAAAAGAGAACCACAGCTTCAACCTCAGACCTTTTATTGAGAGTGCAAACATGATGTACAAGAGGATAATAATTGTATAGCCTGCATGTTAGTCCATTAGTCTCCATTAATGCACATACAGTAAATAGTTGTTGGGTACTGCTGTTTAGACTAAGCTGTTTCCAGACAACATAGCATGATGTAGTACACTGGTTTGCCTGGTAGGCTAGCTAATAAATGTAGCTAGCTAGCTAGCTAATAAATGATTTGTGATAACATGTTATATAGGATTTATGATGTATGATCATCCCTGTAACATTAACCAACCTGACCACATTTGAAGAGTTGTGTTTTAAGAAAAGACAACGATGCATGAATTTGTTTCTCTGCCACAGATTTTTCAAGTTATGTGTGAAATTATATGTGAGGTTGTATGATCATTACAGATCTCTATGCACTTAAATATTACTAACTATGCACCTGTAAATCACAGAACCTTATATAAAGTATACTATATATTGTTCTCCTTTATGGCACTCTTCATGCCCCAGGTTGTAAGAGATTTGGCTGTTCTTTTGGCTGTTCCAGCTGTGAGTTTTTTCAGACAGGGGATGGGGGGGGTGTTCCTGACGCCACATATAGGTAAAAATCATACATTCATACATTTTAGAAATACATTCGGACCTATTTCATATGTAATAACAAGCTTATTTCTGAATAATTAACACATACTCTGTCATTTCAAAAACATGGCTCATAGAAGAATTCTAAATTTAGTGTAAAAGTATTAGATGGTCCAATTATTTTAGTTTGTTGTGCAGAAAAGTTTGTTGTCCTGCATTATTGATACCTGTATGTCTGTAATTATCTTCTTACTATGTTTTTATGTGGCCTGTATTTTATGTCTCAATGTTTTTTATTTTTTAATATTAGAGCCTTTTTGATCCTCTGAACCAATTGAATCCATCCATGTAGTATTACAGCATTTAAGAATATGGTCTCGATTTGTCATATAGATGGTGGTGTAGATGGGAGTACAAATACTGGTTTGGATAATCAATTCCTCTTTATTGGTAGAACAGCTGTCAAAGGCTGTGCCAGCATGTATATTAACACAAGAGAAATGTTGTGAGCTTGCTTTTCTGCATCACATTTATAGATAGATGGTAGTTCCCCTGGAGTATGTAGTGTGTGTGTGTGTGTGTGCATGAATGCATGTGTGTATGTGTGTGTGTGTGTGTGTGTGTGTGCACTGAATATAAAGCAGTGAATCTCATTTCATGGTCATCTGAAAATCACCATCTGAAGTGTCAGTGTTTGGCCCAAGTAAAGCTGCAACAGCACAGCATGCAGTCACATTTATTTGTCTAGATCTTAATCCTCATGACCAATAGGGATGAAAGAACGGGGATCAAAGCTTCTGTTTTTCAGTGTATTTTCATACATGACCTGATGGACCTGACTGAAAACAAACTTTCAAAAGAAAGTAAAGACAGAAACAAGGTGATGAATATTAGCCACATCTTTTATGTCCTCTGATATTATGCATTATTATTCACGCTGTACTTCCACTCTTCATCCATGTTTAATGTCACATCTCATCCTCACAAAGGAAAGGAAATCTCACTCATGTTAAAATCTTAATAATGGCACCAATACATGAACTGGAAAAAGGGTCCCTACATGTTTTAAAAGTAATACGATTTTCCGCTTCGTACAGACACCAAGAGACCGGCATGAGGGCAGAAAGGAAGGCGAAAGCGAAGAAAGAAAGGAGGAACAGGGGATAACAGGAAGCCTGCGCAAAGGAGCAGAGAAGGATCATTTCATCTCATGTTGTCTGCTCCCCTTGCTCCCTCTTGTCTCACTTAGTGAAATGTTAATATGACAGACAGCACAAGAAAGAGCTGTGGCTCAAAAATAGGTCAGTAGCAAAAGACAGAGGGGGCGAAGAACAGCTTGCCCTGTGATTTACATAAGAGAGAAATAAAGAGAGAGCAGAGATAATGATAGGTTAATGCAGAATCAAAATTAGCTAGTTTATAGCAAAGACAGCAACGTTTAACCCCTTACCATCCTGGGTTGTTGTTTAGTTATGTGAACCTGAATGAGTAGTTGGTTTAGAAGAAGTGTGTACTGCTGGATCAGTGCAAAGAAATTTTATAACAATAAAAAATCTGATTTCTATTTACATATAAATACCTGTCTAAACTTACAACAAACCATCTTAATCATGTTTTTGGGTAATTTTGTTAGACACATATATTCTATTCAGTATACAGTATAGTGCTCCCTGTATAACAATGCATTAACTATAGTTAACTCATTAACTCAAATAGTATGTATTTGAATAAACTATCCTACTGAATAGTAGCACTGCTTTAGAACTTACTATATAAAGTATACTATATAAGTATAAGTAATACTATATAAACACATAGTCTCTACTATTAACTACTAATGCAGACAGTGGTAAAGATGTTGGACAACTGACCAGAAGGTTGTGAGTTCAAATCCCACCACAGCCAAGCTGTCACTGTTGGGACCCTTGAGCAACTGACCCTCAACTGCTCAGTTGTGTAAATTAGTTAAATGTAAGTGGCACCGACGCTTCACAGCAAGAAGGTCCTGGGTTCGATCCCCGGGCGGGGCGGTCTGGGACCTTTCTGTGTGGAGTCTGCATGTCCTCCCCGTGTCCGTGTGGGCTTCCTCCCAGCGTCCAAAGACAGAGGTTGATTGGTGTCTCTAAAGTGGCCCTAGTGTGTGTGTATGAATGTGTGTGTGTGCCCTATGATGGATTGGCATCCTGTCTAGGATTGTTCCTGCCTTGCACCCTAAGCTGCAGGCTAGGCACTGGCTCTCCTGTGACCCTGAAAAGGAATAAGCGGTCAAGAAAAGGAATGAATAAATATACTGGTTATGAACTATACAATAATTGCAACGTCTTACAATCTCTTGAAGAAGTACTGTATTAAACAGGAGGTGGGAATTCCTGCAATCACAGGTCAGTTTAATACAAACTCAGGAAATGTATCACAGGATAGATTTGGTTAGTATCAAGATAACTTGGTGTTTTAAACCTAAATGGCTAGACAAAGTACTTGAGAAATCAAACATGTGGCAAGGATAAACTCCAGGATAACTTGAATACATGGATCACTAGGCATAACATAAGGTCAGGGACAACTAGATATCAAGGTTAGACACGTGGAAATATGTAGCAAGAATCCCTTGGTTTGGGTGATCCTGAGCAAGACCGCACCAAAATCACACCAAAACATACAAGGTTATTCTGTATAGCGTGATCTCAGTGAGTCTCAGCTGTGTGCAATCGGAGGTATGGTGACACTGAACCTGGCAGTTGGGATGTCGTTTGTAGGAAATTGAGTTAAGGCCAGATTCAGGACAGATCTGACCTGGATTAATTAATGATCACATCAGCTCCTTAAATAATACCTTAGCTACCTACTGAAGAACTACTATGTGATGCCATGTTGCCTAATCCAACACTTCAGCAACAACACATTTCTTTCATTCTCATTCATTACCTAAGCCACTTATCCTACTACTAGGAGGGGGGAGGGTACTAGGGCCAATCCCAGCACTCATTGGGCATAGGGCATGGATACACCCTGTACTGGTCACTAGTTTATCACCGGCATAGCTACAAAATAATTGTTAAAATATCACCACATGCTACGTTCACCACCATCCCTTCCGAGTTCTCTTTGAACCTTTGTGTGTGGCAGATAATGCACATATTGCTATAAATGAGACTGACAACAGTCTAGATGATTCTTGCAGGTGTAAGTGTGCCAGCGTTCCTTCACCAATTACAGGCACAAAGACATGCTAACATGAATATATCATTCTGTCATATGCATCTTAATTTCATAGTCCATATATTTGCACATATTACTGAATTGAAGTAAATAATTTGAGCATATTAGTCCGTGGCTACAGTGTTGCTGTGTTCTTGCTTAGTAGATAAGTATGATCTGGAACAGTACTGTTTCACATTATAACTCACTACTAATGAATAGTTAGATTGTAGTTCTCCAGGAAATTGGAGTTTATTGCTGAGATCACAATCAACAAGCAAACCATTGCATCATCACTTACTGAGTACTTACTTACAGTATTCATTAGTAGTAAGCATAGATGTGAATATACTACTACTAACTTGTTCCTGCTTAGTCCCTGCATATTCACCTGAGTTTTTAAAAAGCATGGTAAAGTATTGCATTATTTATGCTTAAGTGGGTTGACATTGATAGTGAACATTCTCAGCAGGACTTGAAATTTTTTGCCTGAAGTCACTGTACTGCTGCATCTTTGCACAAATGAGACGCAGCAGGGAGTAACAGTAACAAAATCTTGGCCAGAATAAGTTTAAAAATATGACTGTGCAGCAGTTTTTGAATATCACACCCCTGTTTTGTAACACAAACTTCCTCATTTCGTAGTATAAGCTCAACAGATACAGCAATATTTTGTCTTGCCAATACCCGTGCTGTGTAAGTTCTGAGCCTTGTTTAAATCTACTGCTTGTGTTTTAAGCCCTCTCTTTGGTTATATAACTACATTTTGGATTATCCTTTAGTGTGATTATTTCATGCCTGAAGTTTTATCGTTGCTCGCCTCACTGATTTGACTACTGAGCTGCATTTTAGATTCATCAATAAATTCTCTCTAAACAATAACATATGCTAAACCTTTCTCTTTAGGCTGGCAGACTTCTATATATCACATTACATTCAAAGAACATCTCCATTATACTGTACAACATACATGATGTTCCACACAGCTTAGTGAGAATAGCCAGTGGGCCCAAAACTTCTTCACTCCTGACTTCCTAATCGCAAGCCTGACCTCTTTATTCTACAAATGCAATTGGCACTTCATATAATTTTCATTCTGGCCCACTGTTTTTGGGATGGCCTGTAACTGTAATACAATTATTAATGGATTAATGCTTTTATTCAGCTTCACTGCAGACCATGACCCTCATTACCACATGTGGCACATTAGAAAGAGAAATTCGGCTCTCCAAGGAGGTCAGTCCATTACTTTGCAGCTTTCAGCTACCTTTCATGCAGAAGAACTTCTGTGCCTTACTCTCACTCTGTCTCTTCCAGCTGCTCTTTCTCTACCAGCTGTGTACACACTATCTGACTTTATAGACCCACACCAAGGGGTCCTAATCGGCTCTTACTGCTGCTGTAATCACTCTTATGTGATGCTCAGTCCTACAGAGAGGGTGGGGGTGATAGTAAAATGTATGTGTGTGCATGTTTGCTGTTCCTCCTCACTCTTTATGCTTTATGAACAGTGTTAACATTCAGTCCTCCCACCCTTCAGCACTCGAAAAACATATCCAAGGCCAAAGGCATTTCTCTCTCTTGCTCTCTCTCTTTCTCTCTCTTTCTCTCTCTAGCTCTAATTATACTGAGAAGTAGGCTGCTGTTCTAGTTCAGAGCACCCAAGTGGGTGGCCTGATTCACCATCAATGGAAGGACCGAGGGAAAATGTGAGTACATGTACACTCAAGGCCATATGTACTAAACTGTTTGCGCCTGTTTTTAGCTAGAATTAGGCCGCCTTCTGTGAAAATAAAAACCCTGACAAAGTCAATTTTGCACCAAACTGACAAACAAGCCTAAATGTGCAATTTGAACACTGTGCATATGGCAATACAAAAACTGCCCCTTTCCCTCATACATATCACACAAAAAGTGTGAAGACAGACCAAAAAGGGGTGGAGAAATGGAAATTGTGGCTCATCAAATATTTGGTTCCGTGTACTACAGCTGCATGCGCTTTTGTCTGCCTCTCAAACCATGGGTAATTTTGAGCCTTGCATGTTGCTTAGGGCTTTCTAGGTGCTGTTTTTCTGCAGATGGTTTGCCAATGTGAGGTATTTCTTATTTATCCTCATATTCATATGTCAAACAGTGTAATAACATGGTACCATTTAGATAACAGAAGAAATCAGGACTCATAGCACATATAGCCAGGAAGAGCTAGCAGATCTAACATAGAAATTCAACACAATAAACAGCATTTTTTTTGCCAATGATATTTTTCCAGTCAAACGTAGAGAAAAAAGAATACTGTTTAAGTGCACATTACGTTTACACCATACACAGAAGATTTTTAATTAACATCCATATCCACATGGCATATTCTTAGCTACATTTTTTTGCCCTCAGTACTGTGTACATGTTCATGTTCATGCTCTTGTGTACATTATCTTTGTTGCTGAGCTTTTCTCGTTTCTCTGAGCTTTTTGACAGCACAGAGCTTTTGTGGTCTCAGGCATAGTTTGCATGACAAGCTACACGATGCGTTAGTGAATGAAACATTAATTTCAGACCTACTGCGAGCACATCCTGTGGCTGCATAATTTTCTGTTTTGCATGACATCCATTGATGTCTATATATCTGGCCAGTTTTTAAGGCGTGTGTGGGGGGGGTTGGGGGGCAATTGTACTATCAGTTGCTCCAATCAGCAACAGTGGTGACACTCACTTTGCATATGCTCAGTAGCATCCTCTGTCTGTCTGTGTATGAACAGCAGGTGAATCCCAGGCCTGAAGACAGATTTTGAGCATATCACATCTCAGGATGGTTGAAACTGTGGGGTCAGGAGCAACAGTGATACCAGTAAAAGTACTTAAGGTACTTACCACAAAACATGAAAGTAGATTTTTTTTATTAATTGATTTGCACAAGGATGAAGCCCAAAGCCCCGTGTATACCAGCTGTTATTCAAGTGCCTGATGTATTTTTGTGTGCTATACAGTGCCTCCAATTATGTATCCACTTGAAAATAATATATTTTACCAAAAAATTACTTAACTGGTAGAAAATTTTATCGATTACAGACTTTGATGTTACAGCTGAGGCGACACAGTGGCTCGGTGCGTAGCAAAAAGTTCCCGGGTACGATCCCCAGGTGGGGCGGTCTGGGTCCTTTCTGTGTGGTGTCTGCATGTCCTCCCCATGTTCGTGTGGGTTTACTCCGGGTACTCCGGTTTCCTCCCACAGTCCAAAGATATACACGTTAGGTTGATTGGCATCTCTAAAGTGGCCCTAGTGTGTGAGTGTGTTTGTGTGTGTATGTGTGTTCCCTACGATGGATTGGCACCCTGTCTAGGGTTGTTCCTGCCTTGCGCCCTAAGCTGCCAGCTAGGCACCGGCTCCCCCGTGACCCTGAAAAGGAATAAGCGGTCAAGAAGATGAATGAATGAATGAATGTTACAGCTGACCCAACCCATGGATCCTTTCATTTAATTTTATGCAACCTCTGATATTCACTTGAAAATGGTATTTGTGTATATGCAGTATTATATAATGAATAGTTGAATCACGCAGCTGTACCTTTTTAAAGTTTTACTCATACTGTTTAGAAAAGAAAGTGACAAATGTTAAAACTGACATCAGTCTCTCTTATGCATAGCTTACATCCATTGGCCAGTTGTTTAGGTAAAACTGTCATAGAGGCGGACTTGGTAGACAGACAATTACTGAC
Source organism: Hassar affinis (assembly GCA_025674545.1). Taxonomy (NCBI): domain Eukaryota; kingdom Metazoa; phylum Chordata; class Actinopteri; order Siluriformes; family Doradidae; genus Hassar; species Hassar affinis. The sequence goes on from JAOVYV010000053.1 coordinate 8,316,448, forward strand.
AGTAGCCCAGAATACACTGTGTTCTGCTTTTCCTGATATGTTTGTACAGCACAACACCCACTAGCATGTCAGTGTCACTGCAGTGTTGAGAAAAGTCCACTACAGAAATAATATCTGGACAGAGATGGCCCAAGGGTGGATGCTTTTCACTGATGAACAGAGTGGGTGGGGATGACAAATGCAGGGTAATTGTAGATACAAGGAGCTACATGTGCCTAATAAAGCGTATATACACATATAGTACTGTGTGTGTGTGTGTGTGTGTGTGTGTGCGTGTGTTTGTCTGAGAGGCCTTATCAGTAGTTATACAACATTTTCCTCTGAATCATTTTATTGGCTGGTCTACTTCTCTTTTCTCTGCATACCCCTTTTTCTTTCTCTCTCTCCTTTTCTTCATAAACTCACATTTACCAAGATGTTTACAAAGCCACAAATCTAATTCCATCATTAGTGGTTGCCCAGCAACGCAGTCTCCTAAATGATCATCTTATCAGACTTATCTGGTACTGAGTGCTTTCAAAGTGCGACTCCAATTATCGTCTTCAACAGTTTTAGAAACCGTGCCCTGTTCAGGCAATAAGCTCTTCCTGTATCAGATAATCAGCACACTCACTCATCCTCACAACCATTTCAGATACTAACATCATCCCCATTCGACACCTCCCATCTGCACAGGCAGAGAGGGAGAGCAGAATTTAAAGTCTACTTTTATTTAAAGACGAATGTGACAGCGCATAAGTTAGAGAACTAAGAAAAAATCAGGGGAAGAGAGAAGAGAGAGAGAGAGAAAGAGAGAGAGAGAGACAGGTTGAGAAAAAGAGAGAGATAGCAAGAACATTTGGCAACATGTTTACTTGCATAACCATGAGTAGCTTTCAGCGAGGCTGAGGCTACGGTTGCCAAGCAACGGCATCCGTGCAGCAGCTGCATTGCGCCATGGAGTTGGGAATATTGTGTGTGAAGTTGACCGTTTCCCCTCCCCCAGAAACCCTCAGGACCTTTTATTAGAAAGGTGTGTCTCTGCTCTCAACACAACACATGTAATTCACGATTAGAGTTTATTTTTAGAATGTGAAATCCTGAACATTTTTGAAGTCAAGCAAACCTCAAACCTAAACAAAACCTCACAAACAGACACCTACACATGTGTACGCACAGATCCACAGATCCACAGATCCAGCAGGCTGTCTAGATAGTGATGTGCTGACTCACTGCTTGTATGGAGAAGTCAAGAGAGGGGCAGTGGAGGACATAGAGTGAGGGGAGGCTACAAAATGTAGCTCAAACTCTTTCTTGGCATTCAAAAATCCACAGTAAACAGAACTTGAGTTCATATATTTTTTTTAGAATGACACAATTTTGTGCCGAATCACACGCAATTTAGCATCAAAGCATACATGCTGCAGTTCCTCTCTTCTCTGCAGTCATACACCCCAGCACCCTGATGTTCCACCTGCATCTTATGAGGCAGCACTGACACCAACTGGTCATGATGACAAACACCAGGTCATAGACACAGAGATACACACAAGGGAAGCATGCACAAGTGTTCAGCTGTTTGACGGTTTAATGCAGTGTCCCTCACCTCTAATCTCACTCCAGATTTGGTTCTGGGAGGTACCCTTGGACCCACAGTCAGTGTTGGACCCTTGAAATAATCTTCAGACACTGTTTACAGGAATAATAATGAACACTTACAGGTCTTGAGCACAGCTGCATATATCGTACATATATTTGCTGTTTAAAACTTCTGAAAATGGACAAAGTTCAAGGGAGAATTCATGAGACTTATATAGCCATTGGTGCAAAATAGACTGTTTAATGGAAACAGGTGGCCTCCTCTGATGAATCATGTTTTTTTTTTACATCATGTGGATGGGCAGGTGTGTGTGTGCTTCACGTACGTGGGGAAATGGTGGCATCAGGATACACTATGAGAAGAAGGCAATTTGGCAGAGGCAGTGTGATGCTCTAGACAATGTTCTGCTGGGAATTCTGGCATTCATGTGGATGTTACTTGGACACCTAACACCTACCTAACCATTGTTGCAGAGCAAGAACACCCCTTTATGTCAATGGTATTCCCTAATGGGGAGTAGTGATAGCTCAGTGATTATGAGTTCAAATGCCAGCACAATCAAGCTGCCACAGTTGGGCCTTTGAGCAAGGCCCTTAACCCTCAACTGCTCAGTTACATAAATGCAATAAATTTAAGTTGGACTGGATGAGTGTGTCTGCCAAATGCCATAAATGTAAATGTAATGGCAGTGCCGTCATTCAGCAGTATAATGCACCCTGGTACACTGCAAAAACTGTTCAGTCATGGAGGCCCAACCTACAGGATATAAAGATCTGCTGCAGATGTCTTGGTGCCAGATATACAGGGGTTAGACAATGAAACTGAAACACCTGTCATTTTAGACTACAATAATTTATTAGTATGGTGTAGGGCCTC
>JAOVYV010000053.1:8352062-8368190 GCA_025674545.1 Hassar affinis
GGCCCTGCACCATACTAATAAATTATTGTGGTCTAAAATGACAGGTGTTTCAGTTTCATTGTCTAACCCCTGTATATGTTTGTCCTATTTTTAATTGTTTGGGGTTTTTGGTAGGTGCAGGTCATCAAGGTGTAGATCAGATCAAGTCTGCCACCGTAGATGAAGTGACGCGATTCCCTTTCCCTTTTGCATTCAGATCAGTGGTTTTTGTTGTAGGTCTCAGATGATTTTCCTGCAAGTGTGTGTCTATTTTTACACGTCTGTCCTGCTCTGTTACAGCTAATCTAGTTTTGACTTTTCAGTGGGCTTCTCGTTATCTGTGAGTCTGGCTGAGACGTTTTCCTCATGAGGACAGCATTATTAAAGGGGGTTACCCATCCCCAAGCAGCCTTTCCCCACTGAAATCACCCAGAAAGGGGAGAATGTACTATAGTTATACAGCACAGCTGTAGCGAGTGAGAGGTCCTTCTGTAGAATGTGAAGTGCAAAGCTGATTGAGGTTTTTCTTTGCCTTTGTCCCTCCTCTTTGCAGATGAGGACGTCCCTGCAGATATGGTTGCAGAAGAATCTGGTCCAGGAGCTCAAAACAGTCCATACCAACTCCGCAGAAAGTCCTTGTTGCCTAAGAGAACCGCGTGTCCCACAAAAAGCAGTATGGAGGTAACGATCAGCTGGGGACACCATTAGTCAGTAGATTTGTGCATGTTCCTTTAAACATGGCAAGACACTATGAATTGACACCATGTCATTTTTACCTGTGTGTGAGTTAAAAATCAGAACACAAGATGAACAAGAGGTGTAGCATTTGAATAGGTGATTTATGAATAAATTGAAATATGAAAAACAAATGTTTTGTGTCAGCATTGATTTCAGATTGTCTTTACATTCTTGTTCGTAGGGAGCCTCCACTTCAGCGACAGAAACCTTTGGTCACAGAGCAAAACGTGCCCGAGTGTCAGGAAAGTCACAAGACCTTCCAGGTGAGTGAAGAAATGTCTGACTTCACTGCTCTGACTGTAGAGCTGTAGAGGCATCTTTTATGAATATATGACAGGGGATGGACACCTGAGCAAAACAAATGCCAAAGACAATAGCTTCTCGGTTGATGAAAAACTAGTAGGTAGTATGCAGATTACCTTCACAAGTCTGTACATTTCATTACGGTGTCCTAACAGTGACTGAGTAATTTAATATCTGTAGGCACATAGTGGTGTCTTTGAGTTTTGCGCAAGATCAACATATACGCTCTGCATGTTACTCTTGCCAAGGAGAGGCATTAACATCTTCATCACAACTCCCAAAAGATAAATAACAACTGACAGGTTCTACAAGATTGATTTATTTTTTTATTTTTTTGTCATTAATACTGGTACCAGGGTACTGATACAGATTTCTCATCCTGAACCCCAGGAAGTGCTGGTCTCTGCAGTTTTGTTCACTAACTGCTTGACACTCAGTGGTTTTAACAACGTTAAGCCGTGGACCGTTCCATTTGTTTCAAGCATGTGTCTTATTTGAATTTCATAGATCGCAGGCATGTCAGTTGTTCTCCATTAGCATAAATGAGGCAGGACAATAAAAGGACAGCAGCAGCACTCTGGTTTAATTTCTGTCCTGTCTTATCCTCTAGCTTCCCCTGCAGAACAGTATCTCCAAGAAAAGCTTCCAGATGAGGTGGTCCTGAAGATTTTTTCCTACCTTCTGGAGCAAGACCTATGCCAGGCTGCTTGTGTTTGCAAGCGCTTTAGTGAGTTAGCTAATGACCCTATTCTCTGGTAAGTAATCCATTTTGGACTGTTAAGTTTTTATAGGTAATCTTTAATCTCAAGGGTTTTTTGCTCTTAAATAAGAAGCGTTCCTGCAGATTGTATTTAATTTGCAATACGTTTGTTTGTTAAGGTGAAAGCTGTAATAGGAAAATAAGCCATCAGAGAGCTCACAACACTGTCTATTGCAATATGATGTTTCAGATGAGTGTTTGTGTTGAATCATGAGATTCATGAGTGTGATCACAGGAATATTAATGTTTTTACTCAGCAGTACTATTTTGAATTAGATGTGAAAAATATTAATAGTTCCTATATAGTCTTATTATTCAATAAATATAATTTAATCGTCTATAAAGTCTTACTAGTGGTTTTATTTATTGAAGTTCCGGTTCATTTGGATGTTGTTACTTGATGTGTACCGCAGGAAGAGATTGTACATGGAGGTGTTTGAATACACACGGCCCATGATGCATCCAGAGCCAGGGAAATTCTACCAGATAAACCCTGAAGAATACGATCAGCCGAACCCGTGGAAGGAAAGCTTTCAACAACTGGTATGCACGTCCATACCAGATAATGCCGTGGTCATGCATAATAATGTATCTTCTCCCTGGAATACTTTGTCATTGAGTTTATGCAATTTAATTATTTTTTTTCTCTTTTTGACAGTATAAAGGAGCACATGTAAAGCCTGGCTTTGCTGAACATTTTTACAGCAATCCAGCCAGATACAAAGGCAGGGAGAATATGCTGGTATGGAATTTTTGTTGCCTTTTTCAGGTGTCGCATTTTCAGCCATCTAAAAGGATGGCTTGCTTATCCAGAACTTGTACCCAAGCTAATAATTGGTCTTCTTTGCAGTACTATGACACCATTGAGGATGCGTTGGGAGGAGTTCAGGAAGCCCACTTTGATGGGCTGATATTCGTTCATTCTGGTATCTACACAGATGAATGGATCTACATCGAGTCTCCCATTACAATGATCGGAGCAGGTGAGTCTAGTTTTTAACTCGAGGAATCCAAGTGCATTTCAGAAGTGTGCCGGATAGCGCATTTTAAACTTCATCTCCTCTCTTTAACAGCTCCTGGAAAAGTAGCTGATAAAGTTGTCATTGAGAACACTAGAGATTCAACATTTGTGTTTATGGAGGGTTCAGAAGATGCATATGTAGGTTACATGACCATCAGGGTAAGTCCTGCATATCTCTCCCAGCTTTTAAATCCCTTTGTCTTACTATGGTGCCAGGATGACTAAAAATTTTATTTCACATGCAGTTCAACCCTGATGATAAATCAGCTCAGCATCACAATGCACACCACTGCCTGGAGATCACAGTGAACTGCAGCCCCAATATTGACCACTGCATTATCCGCAGCACCTGCACAGGTAACATCATCTCATCGCAGCTTGGTCCTTGTGAATGAACTTTAAAGCTTGCAAAAGTAATCTTTCATTAAAGTGATTAAGAGCTCTTTGTATTGCAATAAATATCAAAATGTGCCTAATATGTCACTGATCATTTTTTCTAGACACATTTTTGTGCTTGCGTCTCTTTAGTCTCTGTACTTTGCTTCATGGAAATTCTCCCTGTTTTACAGTGGGGTCAGCTGTGTGTGTAAGTGGCCAGGGTGCATGTCCCACCATCAAGCACTGCAACATCAGTGACTGTGAAAATGTGGGGCTCTACATCACTGATCATGCACAGGTAAGAGCCAGAGCAGAGCTTGCAGTATCATCCAAAGCCTGTTATCACTTTTATAAGGCTACCAGCAGGGTGTTATTCATGAAGCCAGCTATAACTGTCTCTACATCTCATCAAAAGTGAAAAACCCACATTAAACTTGCATTAACTGTGCAGTGGGCAAAGTAGTGGTGACACTGGCTGTGTGGTTTTTCTCTTTGATCTTTATTTCTGACTGCCCACATGAGAGTAAGAGATCCAGCAGGGTCTTGGTACTGGTGCACTTGAAACCTTGCTTCATTTTTACTCAAAGAGACCAGCTCAACCTCCTGTTCAGTGTACACTCTGGCACAGACTGACGGGGTTATAAAGCTTCAACTTTAATGCCGATGGTACTCAATCAACTTCAATGGGCTTGTTTTCACCACATTGGGCATTCAGCCATAACACACTAACACTTACGTCTTGGACAAGATGCACCATCCTGTAAATACTTTAATTCCTTGTAAAAAATCAAACGTATCCTAACAGAATGGCCTGCCATTGATGACATCAGGAAAACGTATTATAAAGACAGCTGCAGGAAAGAACTCTTCCAAAGAAGTCCTAAGAAAATATAGAAGACTATCTACAGCTATGTCCAACTAAGAAAATAATGTACATGCATAAAAGTCCTCGAATTACGACGGAGATCCGTTCCTACGGTGGCGTTGTGAACCGATTTTCGGTGTAAGTCGGAACACGCGTATATGTATCGGAGGCGATTGCTCGAAGACTGCAAAGGAAGCTCAGCTTCCCCTAAAATGTCAAAAAATAAATTATCAAATATATACTGATGTGTACATGTCATAGACTAAATATGCGCTACAACACGCTCAACTTTTGTTCAGAATCCGCTTCTTATCCTACGTAGAAATGCTTATGGGAGTTGCGTCGTAACCACGAAACGTCGTAACTAGAGACCGTCGAAACCCGAGGACTACCTGTATATAGCCTAATCATGCTGAAATGGCAGTAAATCATAGCTAAGTAACTTCTTGTCTTGTAGATCGGTAGTTCTCAGCTGGTCTCCTTAGCACTCTTGATTTCCCATGGTCAATAAGTTGTGACCCAGTTTTAGAGATCAGACCAACTAAATTTATTTCTCCAAAATAAGATCATATATAGTGTCATTGGGTGTTTTGTTGGCAAAAATATGTACATAAACATATATCCAGGGCACATTACAATATGTTCCAGGTACATAAACTGAGTAGGCATAAGCTCCTGTATGAACATTGCAGCTGACTGACCCTGATATACATGTACTGAATGATGAGTTGTAACATTTAAAATAATGAGTGTCGAGTGATCCTATTAAATAGGATTAATTAAATAGGATTAATTATTAAATTAAGGCCAGAAGTGAGAGAGTTGGGGATGTGCTTTAGCCCTGACAAAAGTTTCAAAGTCTGGTATGATGGTAGACAGGGCTACGTGAAGATTATGCTCAGTGTCCAACCTGTTCCTCGGCATTGACTTGAGCTGGACCAGTGTTGAGAAGCCACTTTAGCACAGATAAGTAGTGCTGAATGGGAGTAATGGGGAGGGAATGGCTTACCTCACAGAATTTCTTATCACAACAACTCCACCAGCTGATTCACATCATTGCTTGGCAATGTTTCGCTTTCAAAGTCAGTTCTGGAAGGATTGCATACCCATTTGTCATCTCCAGTCATCATATCAAGGGCGCAGTTATAGGACCTTGCGAGCGATTTAGTGAGATGTGCCGTGATGTTCTTTAAGGCATGGTGTCCAGCTGTTATATTTCATGATGGGTGTTGGGAATGATGTCAAGTCTGCCTTTGGATGCTTTGTTTTCCCATAGTGTGGTCTTTTTAAACACAATGAACATTTAGCAAATCAGATATTGTAGCATTTTAAATAGACTGGTTGTTTTTTTACCACACACTTCATGGCCCACCTCGAACGATTCTGTGACCCACCTTTGGGTTGTGACCTGTAGAGCCCAATCTAGCTAAAGTGAGGTTGCTGCCCATGGGTTCTGGGGTCTAACTTTCAGTTGAACATTGACGAAAACTGACATTTGCTAACCTTTAAACTCTCTGGAAATATTTGTGAAAATATTCCATGTGATTTTCTTTAAAGGAACAATAGAGACATTGTCAGCTTGAAATTGCACAATTAAATTTTAGCTTCTGTTTTGAAGACGAGGTGATGAACCACAGAATTTAAATACAACGTGTAGAAATTAATCCACTCCTGGGCATTCAGATGCTAAATGTATCTCATAAAACTGACCCCAAGCAGTTGGACACCACACAGCTCCTTGGCTTCATGCCTATATCTGTGCCCTATGTTCTTTAATACTGCATGTGCAGAAATAAGAAGGCTAGGCAGGTACTGCCCTTATCTGCACCACAACTGCTGGTCCTATGTTTGGATACACAGATTTAAAGCTAGTAAACATGAACTTATTGACTTGTTCAACATTTTCTCACTCACTCATGGTAGGAACATGGCTAGTGTGGTGAAGTTATAAGTTGCTTGTTTGTCCCTTTTCTAGACTTTGGGGCATTTAATTGTACCCATTACAACACAGAGGGGTATTATACCTAAGGCAACATTGTATTGCTGCTGTGAAATTACACGTAACTACATGTGTGTAGATGTTTAAGTATGATCCCTGTTTAAAACCAGTAGATGTGGGAGAAAATATTGGTACAGTATATTGTCATTATGTTTTTAAGCACAACGTTGAAGTGATTGAATAAAGTGGTGCAAAATTATACATATTTAAAATAATTAAAATTATTTACTTTTATTATGGTACATGTATCTGATAGTATTACTTCTAAAGTCCACAAGGTGGCGCAAGGCCTTGTCCATCTCTTGCGTCACAGAGGAAATAGAGGGTATGTATGCGTCATCGCAGTCGGTGATGTCAATGCAGTAATACCTGCTTACTGGGTGGCAGTGTTGGTGTTGGCTAGACTGGAAATAAATACAACCAGAAATTGGAGCTATCTTTGTACAGACTGTCAAAAGATTAAGAAAAGATGGATCACCAAATGGATTGCTGTAGTTGCAGAAGCTAGTGGAGTCCAGGCACTGAATCATAGCCTCTTAAAACCACACCTACTAGCAAGCAGCAAGCATGGACATCTTATATGCTCCAGTGAAAAGTTTTATGCTGGTTATAACAGACTGCAATTTGAAGCAGATGGTTATGAAGTAGCCTCTGAAGACTCAAAGGCTGCAGGATGTTATACATACTTAAACTCACCTGTGGACTATAGTTAGCTCAAGGCTGATCATATTGGTTTTAGCAAGTGTGATTACATTTAAATTAAATTACCTGTAATTTTGTCATGCCAAAATTTTCTTTAAGGCTTATAATGCATTTTAATTGTATATGGGAGAAATGAATCACAGGATTGAATCACAGTACCTGCTGTCATAAGAACTGTAATATTGTATTGTGGCCCACTATACATTCACCTCCGTGGTGAATCTGATTCATATAGACCAACGTTTTCATTATAATGTCATGAGTATGTAAATTCAGCATTTACAGTATTTGAAAGACAAAATGGATCATTTTACTAAATACCGCAGCAAAATAATGTATGCTTTTATAAGGATTTATAGGATAGTGATCATTTTTTTAAAGCTGTGAGCTGTGTGTTGTAACTGGGTTTGTTGGACATTTCTAGGGCATTTATGAAGATAATGAAATCTCCAACAATGCATTAGCGGGGATCTGGGTGAAAAACCATGGCAACCCTATCATCAGGAGGAATCATATCCATCATGGCAGAGATGTTGGAGTGTTCACGTTTGACCATGGCATGGTAGGATCAAGGCTCCATTTTGACTTTATGATCTCATTGCTGTCTACCAGCCATTAAGTGAAGACTTGATGTTTGTCTCCCTCTACAGGGCTACTTTGAGAGTTGCAACATCCACAGAAACAGGATTGCAGGTTTTGAGGTAAAGGCATATGCCAACCCCACAGTGGTGCGTTGTGAGATTCACCACGGCCAGACAGGAGGCATCTACGTCCACGAGAAGGGCCGGGGCCAGTTCATAGAGAATAAGATCTACGCTAATAACTTCGCTGGTGTTTGGATCACATCAAACAGTGACCCCACCATTAGGTTAGTGTTCCTTACCTGTCTGTTTCTTTCTTCTTCTGGATGTGTGAAACTTTGAGACAAGGTTATCAGAGCTGTGTGTTCTGTAAAAGATTAAATTTGCTATTGTTTGGTTTTCTGGTGTATGTATTCAGATTAAATAATGGACATGTTGGAGATACTTACTTTTGTCTTAAACTTTACAGTGCTACAGTTATTCAGTTGTGTGTGTGGTATTTTTTTCTCTAGGGGTAATGCCATCTTCAATGGAAACCAAGGGGGCGTTTACATATTTGGTGATGGCAGAGGTCTCATTGAGGGCAATGATATTTATGGAAACGCCCTGGCTGGCATTCAGATCCGAACCAACAGCTGCCCTATAGTCAGACACAACAAGATACATGATGGACAGCATGGTGGAATCTATGTGGTGAGTACAGAGTTTTCATTTTGAGGGTACTTCATACAGGGTGCATACAATTATCTAGATTTATTTGCTCTAAAATGGCTGTAATTATATTCCGCAGTGTTTGGGGATCTTGCCTAATGATGTGTGTGTTGCTCACAATGTTTTTGCAGCATGAGAAGGGCCAGGGTGTTATTGAGGAGAATGAAGTGTATAGCAACACTCTGGCAGGAGTCTGGGTGACCACAGGGAGCACGCCGGTGCTCAGGCGGAACAGGATACACAGTGGCAAACAGGTGGGGAGATCCTTCACCTTTTCTATCTCATGTCTTTCTATGCTTTGTGCTTGATTACTTTCATTCTGAGTGATTTCTGCTTATAGGTTGGAGTGTATTTCTATGATAACGGTCATGGAGTATTGGAAGATAATGATATTTACAACCACATGTACTCTGGTGTACAAATCAGGTAGGTATTCAATCACTGAAAGTTAGTACACGGTATCAATGGGTCTCTCTCTCTCTCTCTGTGGACCAAATACATTGAATGTTTATGTGAATTGCATATATATAAAACATCCAATATTTTTCACGTTGACAGAACTGGAAGCAACCCTAAGATTAGACGAAATAAAATCTGGGGAGGGCAAAATGGAGGCATTCTTGTTTACAACTCTGGTAAGTTAATTTTGGATGTATTAGGGCTGTGTCAGTGCAACTAAAGCAACTATGTATTGATTGTGGATTTGCTTATAATACAGAACACACCAGTGTTTTAACATTTATGGCAACATGACATAACATAACGTTTATCCTCAGGGCTGGGTTTCATTGAGGACAATGAGATATTTGACAACGCCATGGCAGGAGTATGGATCAAGACCGACAGTAACCCCACCCTACGCAGGAACAAGATCCATGATGGCCGGGATGGCGGTATCTGCATATTCAATGGCGGAAGGGGTAAGGCTCAGGAAATTGGAGCTTTTACAAATGCAAATGAACAGCACCTTGTTGAACCAGTGTGATGTATGATTGTGTATGGACACTTTTTTTTTTTATAAATGTTACTGCATGCAGGATTGTTGGAGGAAAACGACATCTTTAGAAATGCCCAGGCTGGTGTCCTCATTAGTACCAACAGCCACCCAGTGTTGAGGAAGAACCGAATATTTGATGGCTTTGCTGCAGGTCGGTTGGGTGTTGTATGCATTACAGAATTATTTTGTTTTACTAGGGATTATGTAACGGGCTTTGTTATGATTGCAGTCATTTATTTATCATTTCTTCTCTTTAGGTATTGAGATTACAAACCATGCTACAGCAACTCTAGAAGGCAATCAGATATTTAATAACAGATTTGGAGGGCTGTTTCTTGCCTCTGGTGTCAATGTCACTATGAAAGGTAATTATTGTTATTGAGCAGCATAACTTCCATTTGTCTGTTCTTGCTGCATGATATCTAATGCAACTATTTATTATTTAATCCTACAGACAACAAAATCATGAACAATCAGGATGCCATAGAGAAAGCTGTGAGCAGAGGTCAGTGCCTGTACAAGATTTCCAGTTACACCAGCTATCCCATGCACGATTTTTACAGGTACGGTAACTGGCGTGCTGATGACTTCATTGAAATATGTCTGGAGTTTAAACTCGACTGGGTATGAACGTGATTTCCTTTTTATATTTGCGGATCTAGGTGCCACACCTGTAACACGACGGACAGAAATGCAATCTGTGTGAACTGTATTAAGAAGTGCCACCAAGGGCATGATGTGGAGTTTATACGACATGATAGGTCAGTCCTGCGGTTTAACTGTTCATAATCCAGTGTAGTTGTGTTTTAAAAGGATATGATCTTCACTGAATTATGTAGTCTGAACCTTTTCTGTTGAATATCACTTAATCCATGCATACCTGATCTAATCCATGTAGGTTTTTCTGTGACTGTGGTGCGGGAACGCTGTCAAACCCTTGCACGTTAGCCGGAGAGCCGACACACGACACGGACACTCTGTATGACTCGGCACCTCCTATAGAGTCTAACACATTACAACACAACTGAGGCTGTGTTCTCCATCTCGGCACCCTGGTCTTTAATTTATCCTGTCTACGAAGCAAGAGCTTCTATACCTTTTGGTCTTAGAAAGACTCTGCATACAAAGTGACAGGACAACAAACTTTTTAGACTTGAATAAATTGTTGTATGGTAAAGGAAACCATTTTGAATGGAGACACGGGACTCCTTTGGATCTCTGCCTGTTTGATGGATAGAGATGTCTCTATATTGCTAAAATGGTTCTGATGCAAGTGGATGCAAGAGTTTCCCTGTTCATTTTCAGTTGGCTCTCCATCTGCAAAGAGTTAATAGTTGACTAAAGCTTTGGAAGAGTTAAGAGCTGCACAGAGAAGCAATATGTTGACTCAGGATTCTGGAGATTAAGAGAAGAGACGATGGTGGTAGCGTCAACTTTCAGCAGAAAAACGATGGAAACGTCCAAACCGATACGCCTGTGCAGTCTCTGATGCGTGCAGGTTCAGGTGAAGTTCTTTTGCAGTTTTGTACAGACGTAACAGTGGCCAGAAACACACAGCCATCACCCCTCCCCCCAGAGACGCTGCCTGGATAAGAGGGAGAGCCATGATGACATGGCTTCCTTGGCAACTGTTTCTAGGTAACAGATTTGCTGGTTATATGTATGGTATAAAAAAATTTGAAAAAAAAAATGTGGTTAGCACTTGCTTTTTTTTTTTTCCTTTTTTTTTTTTTTTTTTTTTTTTTTAAACGTTAATGTTATTCTGATCAACAAATATGATTTTAATGCTTTCACATGTAGTTTTGTATTTCCAAGCAAAAATCTTACAGTATTTGAATGTCTTTTATTTTATTATATATTATAATTATTATTGTTATTAATATTTTCGTTAGCGCATGTTAGGCTTGTAATCATACTGTGTCTCAGCATATAAATTCTTTCTGTGAAAGAGGAATAGTGAAAAAAAAAAAAAGATTTGGAAAACACTACAATGTCCTCCAGCTATGGTTTTCGATAAGCAAAGTGTGAAGCAGTTGTCAATGTGTGGTGGGCTTTTTTTTTGTTTTGTTTTTTTTTTATTTATTTTGCCATTTTTTATTTTTATTTTTTTATTAATTTTTTATAAACTTTCCTCTGGCTGTGACTCTTATAAAAGCCTATGTGTGGTCCCACAGCTCAGTGTTTGCTTCACCTTTCACTGCCATTTAGACAAACCCAAACCCCCCCCTTTTTTTTTTTTTTTTTTTTTTTAATAAATATCTGCCTAAATGTTTGGAAAAGTGATTCTAACCAGACTTTAAAGTGCTAATAAGGTCCCAAAGGAAATGGAAGTGTTTGTGAACACTGGATCGTTTATTAATGTTTTTGTGAAGTGTCCTGCTTCATTTAAAGCTTTTATTCTTGTCCAAAGAATTAATTATGGACAGTGATGAGAATATCTCCCAGTTTTATTATAGTATATTATATTCTTTTGGCCCTTGGCCCAGTGTGTGCCTGTTTTTGAATGATGAATATAATTGAAAAGCATTGCTGGAGTTTGCCATGTTTTAAGGCCCTGGCCTCTTCGAAGCTGAAACACAAGTCTCTACGGCCTCATTGTCTTTTTGCCCCCTCTCTTCATCCCCATCTCTGTGTAATGTGGTGACTGTGGCTTCTCATGCCGCCGCAATTGTATGCATGTACCATAACATCTAGACTTAATATATTGTGAAGTATTCAATAACCATTATGTAGATGCTAGTGTGAATTCAAAAAGGGTTTAATTTCCTAGAAAACAAAAGGAAACTGGTCATTTTTAAGAAAATAAACTTTATTAGATCAAGGCTGATTGCTTTATTTGTGTGAAAATTTACAAATTTGGTTTCAAAATTAATTCATAAATATCAGTGTGTTTTAAATGTCATTGTCAGAAGTTTTTTCCTTTGTTTCCAAAGAAATTCTTGGCGTTCACATGACTAGTATGGTGGTGCTTGTTGACCTATTGAGAACACCCAATATTCTGTTAATAACTGCAAACAACCAGATCTGGTTTATGTGGTTTTACCAACATTTGGCTTATTGCTTCCTTACTGCTGTTCTTCCACTCATACATATTACACTATATTGCCAAAAGTATTCACTCGCCTGCCTTCACATGCATATGAACTTGAGTGACATCCCATTCTTAATCCACAGGGTTTAATATGATCGGCCCACCCTTTGCAGCCATAAAAGCTTCAACTCTTCTGGGAAGCCTTTCCATAAGGTATAGGAGTGTGTTTATGGGAATTTCTGATCATTCTTCCAGAAGCACATTTGTGAGGTCAGACACTGATGTTGGAGGAGAAGACCTGGCTCACAGTCTCCCTTGGTTCATCCCAAAGGTGTTCTATGGGGTTGAGGTCAGGACTCTGTTCAGGCCACTCAAGTTCTTCCACACCCAACTCACTCATCCATGTCTTTATGGACCTTGCTTTGTGCACTGGTGTGCAGTCATGTTGGAACAGGAAAGGGCCATCCCTGTTGTTCCCAATCACTTCCAATTTGTTATAATACCACTGACAGTTGACTGTGGAATATTTAGTAGCGAGGAAATCTCACAACTGGACTTGAACAGGTGGCAACCTATCACAGTACCACACTGCAATTCACTTGATCTCCTGAGAGCAGTCTGCATGCCTATGTGCTTTTATACACCTATGGCCATGGAAGTGATTGGAACATCTGAATTCAATGATTTGGATGGGTGAATGAATACTATTGGCAATGTAGTGTATGCCCGTCAACATGAAGTTGTAAATAATTGGAGGGAAAAAAAAAACTACTTGTCTGTCTTTATGAGTGGGGTAAACATTGTGTATATTAACATTGTGCTCAGGGTTGGTTACTGTAAAATGTAGTACCTTGATAGGTGCAGGTGTGGCCTGGCTGTGAGTGGCCAATACTGTCTTTGTACGCCAAGCAAATATTGTGAGAGCAAAGTCCTTAAATCCGCAATGCTCTGCACTATTGGAGTATTTTACTGCAGCATGGCTCAGAGGATTTTATCCTGTCTCTGATAAGGCATCTAGGTCATTATTGACTCAAATCATAAAGCCCAGGCTTTCCTCAATACACAGGTAAATATGGGTGTTCTCTGCGCAAACAAGCTAAACAAGGGCCCTTCAAATTCTACAACAGAGGCTGTATTGACTGAGACCAGTTCGACGGTGATGTCTAGGACATGTATAAAGCTACAATCAAGATGAACCTGACCTGAGCTCACATGAGAATTGCCTCAGCTGATTTGCTGACATGGCAATTGAAGTTTTCTCTTGCTTGTGGATGTAACGATTTTACCAAGTGTGCCTGAATAGTTTTTGGAAACTTGATTTTTATCCTTCACGGCTCCATGCTATGAGCTCAAATCATTTAAAAAGGTCGGGACATGACTAACTTTCAAGGTTATCAGACATTTTGTCTGGACGTACTAGTGCCACTTCTGAATAGCACCTTTATAATTTATTAAATCATTTAATCTCTACATTGACCTACATGAAGGGGTCATAGTAAATATTAAATTAAAAAGGATGTCTGTCACTGGATAGTTTCTAATCACCTCATGAGAAATGTATGCATTCCTGCCATAGTTGGCTTTGAAAGACGCGCATGTGCATCAAAATTCCACATTGTTGTGGCATTCAATTAGATGTATGTACGTTACGAACAGCCAGGACTTGTGCTTGATTGCATGAAAAAATGGATTGTTTGCACACACTCTTGGCCTTGAGCTGCTTATCTGTGAATGTGTGCTTTGGTGGCACAGTGGTTTGGATATTGAACTAGTTAGTGTGTTTAAAAGAAATGTGGCTGTTTAGAGTTGTTCAGAACATTTGCACAACAGTGTTCTGTATTTATATCAGTTCTTTATACACCATTTATATTAGGCAGAATTGATAAAATATGCATACACATAAATATTAACCAAACAATTGATGAAATATTAGCCTGGATGTCCAAACCTGTCTATAAAGCAAAGGCTTCAATGCCAATAGCCTTAGAGAGCATCTTAATCTTTACAGAGAAATTATGTATTGTGTATAAATTGAAGTTATCAATTGAATTGTATTTTTTTTTTACTTGTATATTATATATTTAAACCACTAACCCTCATTTGTTGCTCATTTGTCAGGTCTCCTCTACCCTGTGCTTTAGAGGAAAGAGGAATATTAAGTGCTGTGTATTTCTCTAAATATTTTACTGTCCACATTATTAGACCTTGTCTTGTGGATACACAGTTTTCCCAATTTGTTAATTGTCATCTGGTCCTTCATCTGTGTCCGATTCGGACAAAAGCCCTGCTGGATATTTTCAGTTGGTGGACTGTTTCTCAGCCCAGCGGTGATAGGAAGGTGTTGAAAAAAACCCTGCAGTGCTGCTGCACCTGATACATGCATACCAGTACAACACTACCACCCAGCTACCATATCAATATCACTGCTATGCCAAATGGTAGAGAGCGTATGAAAAACTGTGCTTCGGAATAAACTGGATCCACAGTGGCATAACCAGACCTTTTACAATGGGAGCCTGGCCAAGTTGGCTCTAGTGACTTTATTTGGGTGAGAGTAGGATAAAATATTAATCTAGATCCATGATGTGGTTTCACCATATGTGTGCTTGTCCTGAATAGGATCCTCATCAGACATAAATGTAGACTCCGAGGCAACATTTGTTTGTCTAGCAAACTGATGACAAAATGTAACATTAGACTACATCTTATGAAGTAGGTTAACCTTTCAAATTCAATGCTATTAGCTAGCTATAGTTACTAATAAACTGATCTATCGTAAATAATGTGGTCAGAGAATAGAGGCAGGGAATAGTTACCTCCAGTGTTGTTTTCAGTGCAGTTTGTTGGTTTGTCCGGCTTTCAGCAAGAATAGAGAAAAACCATAGGGCCTATATTCATGAAACTTGGTGGAAGGGTGTACCTTGGGCGAAGGATCAGCCTGATATGTTTTTTATATCCATTACTCAGATGTGCTTCAAATATGAACTGTATTTGGTGGAGGTCTGCACTATTTCAGTACCCTTCCAATTGACAGTGTGTTGGATGTTCTAGAGATATTCTGTTAAGCTTCACTATGTATGGTGGGGCAGTCATGGTCTGGTGGGATGGTAGGGTGTCTGCCCCATGATCGGAAGATCCCGGGTTCGATTCCCGATGGCTGAAGTGCCCTTGAGCAAGGCACCTAACCCCCATTGGCTCCCCGGGCGCTGTGGCTAGGGCTGCCCAGCGCTCCAGGCATGTGTGTTCACAGCCCCTAGTGTGTGTTCACTAGTGTGTCTCACTGCACGGATGGGTTAAATGCGGAGGTTGCATTTCACTGTGTGCAAGCACACAAATATGTCTCACTAAATCTTTCAGTTTCGAATCTGACACTGGTGAATTCACTGACTAGAAGTATTACCCCTGCTACTACTACTATACTACTACTAATTATCATGAGGTAGTGACTCCTGGCCAACACTTAGCCATGTCCATGGGGATACAGTCAACACCTGTATACAATACAATATATGAGTGATATGAGTGATAGTTTATTTGTTTAGCTAGAGGACGGACAGCTCTACCAGCTCTACTGGATCTGTAGGTGTTCAAAGTGAAAGTCTAACTCCTCAGGAGCCATGTTACATTTCCTCTTGACTTGTATTTTGACATTGATATTGACCTGTGTTGTAAACGGAATGGCCGGGCTGAAGAGCAGATAATTACTGGTGTCTGTGTTGTTATTTCAGTGTGGCCTGGCCCATTATAATCACACACCACACTTCCGTGAATTCGATCGGGTAAACAACAGCGGAACGGTTTTTTACTTCACCGCGCAACATTCCTGTTCAGGATCCGCCTCCAGGACTTCCCCCGCCAAATGACGTCACGAGTATCTGACCTCGTTTTTCTTTTTTCTCAACGTCCCCTCGGAGATTTTGAATTTTAAAGCAACCGAACACACCGGGGGGGACGTTAGGGTGACCGCGTGACGTCACACGGTGCCGTTTTATAATTGCATCTGTATTCATTAATACGGGTCCTTGTGTTCCGTGTCACCTGTAATGATATATGATATGAAGAA
>JAOVYV010000053.1:8368290-8388107 GCA_025674545.1 Hassar affinis
ACTAGTTCACAAAAGTGAGATTTAAGTGATATATAGTGATGTGATGGTGTTCGTGCTCAGATCAGGAGAGAAGGAACGCCACTGAGAGGCAACACGTGGTGTAAATATAGGAATGAACTGTGAACAGCGCAATTGCTTAGGTTTGCTAAAAAAAAAAAAAAAAAAAAAAGGCTACAGTGCGCTGCGGCAGTTGTCAGGGGATATCGGAGAGCTCCGCTCTGATTGGCTGGAGGGGCTGTGTTGCTATGGCGACGGTCGGGGGGGTACGGTAGCGTTGCTGTGCGGCGTGATCTGTGTGCGCGCGGATGGAGGAAGCAGCTGCTGATCTTTTGACACAGTAGCTACAGCAGAGAAAAGGCAACTGCATGAGACACACCGGAGCTGTGGAGTCCGAAACGACCTTAGTATGCACGAATGTAAGTCAGTGTCTTTTTAATTAACCCCTGAGAAATGTTTGGAAAAGGGCGGAACTGAAGAACGTTTTACATAACCGGGCTGTTTAATGATATTGTAGCGTGTCATGTAGAAATTCCGGGGCAATAAAACCAGCCTGCCCCTGTGCCTGTGCCTGTGCCTGTCCCTGTCCCTGTCTCTGTCTCTGTGCCTGGTGCTCTGGTGCTCTGGTGCTCATTTAATCCACATCGATTGCTTTATGGACTGTATATGTCCTCGGTGTAGTTCCACTGTCGAGTGTTTTCATTGTTCTTGCTCTTATTCGGGTTTATTTTACTTGTGAGAGGAGGAAACAGTCTGACGAATTGTTTCGGACCATGTGATCCGGCTAGCTAACTAAGTTGAATCAGAGGAACGCACGCATTTCGCCTTTCGGCTTACACAACGCGTTCAGCGGCTCCGTTCACCCCGCGTTTCAAATCGTTTTCAAATAATTATTATTGAAACAAATAAGCCAGAGCTATAATTAGCCGTCAGCACACAGTTTCAGGGAAACCAAGAGCCTTTGGAAGCGAGGCAGCTTTGAGTCTGGAGAAGCGCATTAGCCTCGGTGCTACCTCGTTAGCTAGCCTGGCTGGACGAATTTTTTTTACATTGAATGAATATTTAAGGAACACTCCAAAACATTTGGGGGTATTGAACAACCCCTGGGAGCTCATATAAGTCTAGTGGTTGAGTTCGTGTTTAAAAGACTTTGCGTCACTTAAAACTAGAGAATCAAACTTTTAAAGTGGAATTTCATGATGTGGATTTGTGTCTAAATCTAAAGTCTAAATGGAAATGTTTTTATTACTGGATGTAATAAAACTATGCCTGGTGCTGAGAAGGAGCTGAGGAGCTGTGTGTGTAATTAGGGGGCACAGGGTGAGGAGCTGCTCTGGTGACCTCTTGACAAGAGAAGAGGTTAGTGTGATCTGGTGTGTGACTCTGAAAGTACGTGGCGTTTCAAACCTAAGATGTCTGATCAAGTCCATTAACACATTGTGCACACGACGCCACCGTCGTTCAGGCGGCATTTCCGCCATAGGCTGCATTCTGCCTGTGAGTGAGTGAGTGAGTGAGTGACACTGACACGTGGTCAGAGAGAGATAGAGAGATAGAGAGAGAGCTGAGAAACAAGAGAAAAGGGAGGGATCGAGGACGAGTAGCTTCTGTCACATGATCATGTCATTTA
This sequence comes from Hassar affinis, assembly GCA_025674545.1. Classification (NCBI taxonomy): domain Eukaryota; kingdom Metazoa; phylum Chordata; class Actinopteri; order Siluriformes; family Doradidae; genus Hassar; species Hassar affinis. The sequence goes on from JAOVYV010000053.1 coordinate 8,369,918, forward strand.
GTTCTGGTTTCATGGCTGAGAGAATATCTACTTCAACGCCTCGCACTGTAAACACAGACAAGTCATGCACAGCTTGTAGAGAATAGTCCAGTGTTGTTGAGGTGACGTGATCATCACAGTGCTGAACAAGTCTTTTGTCACTGCTAGGGTTGTACATGGTGGTAGATTATTGTCAACGGAAAATATCGAAAAGCTCAAACTTCCAGCCTAAAAAAGTCAAGGTTTTACATTTTTTCAGAATATTTCTACTCCAGCTGAAGCGACACTGTGTCTAAATGATCTGAGTGACACTGGCTGTGCAACGGCAGGATTTGATTGCACTTAATAATTTTAGTCATTTTCATTTTGGAACCAGAGGAAGGTAATCATCGTCTTTGCTTGATCACTAGGATTTGCAATCAGGTTCGACCGTCTCTCACGGCTCGCGAGTTCCTGAGCGTCAGTCACAGAAGCAGCTTCTGTCACAGGGGCTGTGTTTTGTGATTCAGGTCATGTTAGCTCTTGCTTTCAGAATGGGATTCGTCCAGTGTGTTTTCTCGAGGCCTGTCTGCCACGTTGGATTACTGGATGGTGTGATGGTTGTCTCTTTAGTGTTGCTCTCTGGAGGGCTCTTGTAGGGCACAGCAAATGATCCCTTGCTTATTGCTGCTCTCCTGACACTAGCCTGGGAAATTAATTAGCCTCATTATGACTCGCACAAAGACGGATATGTTCTGGCTTTTCCTTGGGTGGAAGTGTTCTTTCAGGGAGTAAGAAAATGCAGGCGCTTGTTTTAGTCCCCAGTCTTTCCCGGATTAAATGTGCTCTTTGAGTATTGTTACAGCAGTCGTGCCCTCGGTCGAATATAGCCATATGGTGTTGGTGCAGGATACCTTGATCTTTGACTTCTTTGACTGTCAAGACCTGAAGTGGGTGTCTTTTTAAGACTGACTGGATGAACCAGATTTCCTAATGGTCCCATTGAGCAAGCAGGCCCGACTTGTGTCCTTGCTTTCAAATAACGACCGTGCCTTTGTTTAGCATTTTCCCCTTTTTCCTCCTCCTCCTCCTCCACCACCTCCCATCTTCTTGTTATGGCCCATCTGCACATATTTCTCATGTGCAGTTTGCCTCTTTTTGTTCGCCGTGCCCTCAGCGATGGGCCGAGGGATGCAGTCTGGCGTCCCCGGGAGGCCAGGACGCTTGGGTTGCCATGGTTGCGCCATGACACCGGGGCGTGGTAATCAAATGGAGGCACTGCTCTGGATTTCATTTGCAAATGCGACCCACGGCCAGAGCGCGCTCCCAGCCCCCACTCCCATCCTGCCTCTAGCCAGCCTCCAGTCCTCCATCTTCAGCCCTGCTCGCTTTCTCTGCCATACCTCTCTTTCCTTCTGAAAGATTTAGATTTTGCCTGTGAACCCAGGGCCTCTCTGCCTATTGAAGGCCATGCTAATGTCGAGCGCTGCCTTGATGCGAGGAGCCACAGCCCCCCGTGTCACCCAGCTCACAATGGCCTCCTTTGTGTGGGTCACTCCTGCCTGAATGAACTGGGTGTGTTTAATTGAGACGGCAGGGTCTGAGGGTGACACGGGATGCGGAGCAGGCGTTGTGCTGAGGCGACAGAATGCACAAGGACCATGTGGACTGTGTGTGTACACACGTACGGCTCACCAAATAGTTTGTTCAGTGTCTAATTGATAAGTGGACGGTAGTCGCTAGCCCAAGATAGTCTTTGAACTGCAATCCGACTGCAGTAGCATGTTTGCTTAGTTTCGTTTATTTGACCTAGTTGTTTATCACAGTAATGTGATTTATGGTATAAGTTATACCTATACATATTATTTAGAAGTATATTCCTATTTTCGCAGTAGGTGCCGTGTATGCGTGCAGTATGTGCTGATATAATGAAAATTCCAATTAGAAAGTTTATGAATGAAGACAAAATCTTTCCAGACTTTACCATGTTAAAGTTCCGAGTAAATGTTAAAACCTAAACTCTAAGCTGCATAATACAGTCTTGTTTCAGGCTCTTAATTCACTTGATGTGTGTTTTTTTTTTGTTTGTCTTGCTCAGAATAGAAACCTGAACCACACTGATGCAATGTCTATAAGGTTTAGGATTACAGCTTTGCAGATTCCATAACGCTTTATGTCTGAGCCTCGGAAGCGTGGGCTTTGAAACATGACCACGCGGCGCTCAAAATGGGCCGCTAAACAAATTAGTGACCAAGTCTTCATGCTACATGAGTGAGTTTCTAACACCATTAAGGAGTTTCAGAATCGGAGATGTTTTCTAATGGCGTCTGAGACGTTTCTTTTTAAATAAAACTATCTGATTCTTTTTTTTTTTTTTTTTAGGGGATGTAGTCTTCGTATCAGTTATTAGTCTCCGGCTGCTGCGTAATGAGGCTAGGTGACCGTCCTGCTGAGTCAGATCAAGTCTTCCAAAAACGGCTCAGAAACTCCGGGAGCTGCTGACTCACGCCTGATCTGACTGTCATAAGAATATTATAAGTGCATGACAGAAAAGCTTCTGACAGTGGGGTGTTCGTTGAGGAGGGCTGATTGTACGTTTCGCTTAAGTTTAAGTCAAGCTGAAGGAATTCGCTCTGGTTGTAAATTCAGGACTGAAATGTTTACATGCGAAGTCACGTGCACGCGGGTATGGGAACAGGTGTTAAGGATTAACACTACACCAAAAAAGTGACTGGAGTGTTTCTCCACTGATATTAGTTTATCATCTCGGTGAGTTTCGGTTGCCGCACTTGTGTCAAATTTACATTAACGGCATTAGGCAGACACCCTTATCCAGAGTGACTTACATTTATCTCATTTATACAGCTGAGCAGTTGAGGGTTAAGAGGATTGCTCAAGGGCCCAACAGTGGCAGCTTGGTGGTGCTGGGATTGACGGTCATGACGTTCTGATCAGTAGTCCAGCATTGTCGGTATTTTCCTGGTGTTTGAAATATTAACCAGATTTCCTTATTCACCCTCCACTGAAATGATCCATACGTTGTATATACTGTATATACATATACATATGGATTATTATTACATCGGATTACATTCTGATCCCAAGACTTGCTTTCCCTTCCGTGAATAACTTTTGACTGCACAGAGGCAGTTCAGTGGTGAATGAATCCCTTAAACGCTGATGGAAATTAGGCCGCCAGAGCTGGATGACGATAAGGGAAATGGGGGTTATTTTTAGAAGATTCATCTCTGTTAAAAGGTATGTTGCTTTCTCTTTGGGGAAGTGATACCTCTGATATACAAGGGCTCCACTTTCATTATTGTGAGAAAGGAAAGCGAATAAGTGACACTCTTCTTCACAGCATTTCTTATTTATTTATAGCCACAAGAGAAACAGCAAAATAAGAAAACAGCTCTGTGATCGTGTTTGTCGGAAAATTCCATGCCCATACATTGTCTATTCAAATGAAGGTGTGTGCGTGTGTGTGTGTGTGTGTGTGTCTGTGTGTTTTGCAGCTGCTCCACCCATAGACATTGTCTGTGTTTGTGTTTGAAGTGGCTGAGAGCCGTTGAACGGCGTCATTAGCATTGTTTCTTTTCGAGGATGATGAGCTCGTGGATGTGCTGATGAGCTTGCCGGAGCAGGTTGGCTTTGTCTTGCTAATGGAGGTTAATAAGAGCGTGTGCGATGCAGGGACGAGAGCAGAGTGCAGGCCCAGCAGACAAACTGACATGAGCTGTTCCTGAACTTAAATGGTTCCCCCCCCCTCCTCCCCAACAACCCGGACAAAGATTCCAAATGGCTCGCTCTCAGGTTTCAGTAAACAGTCTTTCCCGTATTCGACTGAAACCGAACTGATGATTTTGTCAACAAGAAGAGTTCCTCAGGCAAACAGGAAGAGGTTTTTGACTTGCGTCTATAGTGTGAGGGACAAAAAAGTCATGAAAGAGGAACAAGCGGCCCTCCCCCTGAAGCACTTTCCTGAAAAAGAGTGAGTGAGCGAAAGAGAGAGGCATGGAGATAGGTAGGAGAGAGTGTGATTCAGAGCAGCACTTTAGGTGATTATTTATTTATTGACGAGCTGTATGGTTTCCATGGCAGTGCCTCATTTGAGTGGTAGTAGCAAGCGAGTGAAGCAGTCAGTCTCTCCCAGACTGCCAGCCAGATCCCATTCGCTCGAGCTGATTATTTATTCATCAGTGTATTCGACGTGATTTCCGTGGTCGTCCATCAGTGAAAGCCATTTAGCCTGCATCTAGGCACCGCTCTGATTGGTCGCCAGGACTCTCGGGGCTTCCTGTTCCTCCAGGCCGTCTGTCTCTCGCGTCTCTTTGTCCTTCTCTGTCACTTCTGTTCACAGACGCCGTTATTGAGCTCTGGATCCAGGAGCAGTGGCTGGCGCTGTTTTTCTGTGGCGGTTAGATTGGTGAGGCCGTTACTGTTCCAGTGCAATTTTTAAGCTGATGGCGACGATCAGGGTCCTTTCAGACATTTGAGTAGAGTCCTAAGAGGCCCTTAACATTGTGCTGAGGATCCTTTCAAGAGCTTTCAATTCATTTAGGAAAGGAGTGGGAAACGGAGAAGCGGAGGATCAGATAGATGACTGATGGTCTAAAGTAGCTATGTCTATAAGAATTGTAATGTCTCATTAAAAATGCAGATGAGAACAATAACGTATGTATATGCTTAAATCAATAAACTGGTTGAGGCATGAACCAAGTGGGGTTTTTTGCATTCATTTTGCATGTGTGCTGATCAACATGGCTGCTTTCCTTGCTGGCCCTGTGAGAAAACAAAGCTCATGATACAGATTTAACACTAATTAAAAGTTCATTAGAGCTTGGATGGCGGTGAACTGAACACTTAACTAACGCTTCAAAGCAGAATGATGGAGAACACTCTTTCTTACGACAGCCTACATTAGACTGATAAGAGCTGCGTCCAAACAGTGTACTATTCACTATTCACTATATATTATGTACTTGTCTTGTGCATGACCTGTAAGGTCTCAAATGAAACGCTAATATTTTGAATGAGATATCGCAGTGTGGTTGCTCACATCATTGGCCAGCATTGGAACAGCCTCCATATGAACAAGAGCCATTTTTATCCCCCATTTATCTTCACTAGCTGCTTTATCCTGTCACGGTGGATCCATGGGAACTCTGCCTGCGAGGTGGGAAGACACTTTGTATGGGACGCTGGATCATCTCAGAGCTCCATGCATACACATTCACACCTAGAGATAATTGAGCATAATGAATCCATGTACTGGCTTGTTTTTGGAAGGGGGGAAGAAACAGGTAAACCCACACACAGCGCTGGGAGAAGATGGAAGTCTACAGTACAGATAGTAACCCAAGCTGTGGTTTGATCTGGGGACCATGGATTTATAATGTGGCAATGCTAAACACTACAGATTTTTATTAATAAAAGTTCATATTGTCTCTGTAATATGTTGTTCACCCTTCTGTCATGTGATCGGTGGTTATAGTTCTGTCTGTAATGTGAAGCTAATTAATTAATACACAGAAGAAGAAGAGTAGAGAATGCTAGACCATGCTATATATCTGAATCAGTGTTGTCCAGTTATTACATTGTTGTGACTTAAAAGTGGATAATTTACAGAAATTTTAATGGTCACAGTGCATTGAAATATGGTATGATTTATTAATCAAATACATGTCAGAACAGAAGATCTGATTTGTAGATTATTTGAAGAAGTAATATTTGTATACCACTGCAACCCTGTTATCGGTCTTTTGGTCCTTTAATATATGAAACTGTGTCTTAATAACAAGCAATCATTTCTGTCTTGTTTTCCCTTCCCTCTTCTCTCCATAGACCCCCCAAGTTTGATGGGTCCTATAATCGGGATGTCTCCAGATAAGAAAGCCGAGTCTCCAGGATCTCAGGGTATGTGCGGGGCAGGAACTCTCCCAGAAGCAGAAAGCGCGTCCAGCCCTCTAGCCACTAGTCTGGACAGGATCGGTCCCGCCGGGGCTGTGAGCAGGTCTGGGCTCGAACCCGAGGACGATGAGCTGACCAATCTGAACTGGCTGCACGAGAACCTGCTGCAGAACTTCACTCTGGGTGATGCGCAGTCTTGCAGCGGGCCTTTATTTGACATAGAGGGCAGTATGGGCTCTCCACGTGGACACAGCCTGTCTTCGTCCTCCTCTTCTTCTGTCTCATCCGGGAGTCCGGGCAGTGAACGGGACCCCCTCAAATCCAAGCCTCCGTTTTCCTTCTCCCTTCTGATCTACATGGCTATTGAACAGTCTCCCAGTAAATCTCTTCCTGTAAAGGACATCTATGGTTGGATCCTGGAACACTTTCCATACTTCTCCAGTGCTCCCACTGGCTGGAAGAACTCGGTGCGGCACAACCTGTCTCTGAACAAGTGCTTTCGCAAGGTGGAGCGTGGCCTGGGGAAGGTAAGAACACCTAAACGCTGCTGTTTGAGAGAATGATATGGATGTAGCTGTGACATGTTTATCGATCTGCAGTCACTCACATAAGTAAGTACACCCCTCACATTTCTGCAAATATTTTATTATATCTTTTCATGGGACAACACTATAGAAATGAAACTTAGATATAACTTAGAGTAGTCAGTGTACAGCTTCTACAGCAGTATAGATTTACTGTCTTCTGAAAATAACTCAACACACAGCCATTAATGTCCAAATAGCAGGTAACACTAAGTACACCTAACAGTGAACATGTCAAATTGTGCCCAGAGTGTCAATATTTTCTGCGACCACCATTATTATCTAGCACTGCCTTAACCCTCTTGGGCATGGAATTCACTGGAGCTGCACAGGTTGCTACTGGAATCCTCTTCCACTCCTCCATGATGACATCACCGAGCTGGTGGATGTTAGACACTTTGCTCTCCTCCACCTTCCACTTGAGGATGCCCCACAGATGCTCAATTGTGTTTAGGTTTGGAGACATACTTGGCCAGTCCATCAGTCCACCTTTACCTTCAGCTTCCTCAGCAGTAGTCGTCTTGGAGGAGTGTGTAGGTTGTTATCATGTTGGGGGGAAAAAAAAGGGAGGGGATCATGCTCTGCTTCAGAATGTCACAGTACATGTTGGAATTCATGTTTCCCTCAGTGAACCACAGCTCCCCAGTGCTGGCAGCACTCATGCAGCCCCAGACCATGATGCTACCACCACCATGCTTGGCTGTAGGCGAGACACAGTTATATTGGTTCTTCTCACCAGGCTGCCGCAATGCATGCTGGCCACCATCTGAGCCAAATAAGTTTATCTTGGTCTCATCGGACCACAGGACATGGTGCCAGTAATCCATGATCTTGGACTTCTTGTCTTCAGCAAACTGCTTTCTGGCTTTCTTGTGCATCAGCTTCAGAAGAGGCTTCCTTCTTTGATGACAATCATACAGACTGAGTTGATGCATTGTATGGTCTGAGCACTGACAGGCTGACCTCCCACTTCTTCAACTTCTGAAGCAATGCTGGCAGCACTCATGTGTCTTTTTTTTTAAGACAACCTCTGGATATGACATTGAACATGTGGACTAAACTTCTTTGGTTGACCCGAGTGGAACCCGTCCTGGAAAACCGCTGTATGACCTTGGCCACCGTGCCGAAGCTCAGTTTCAGGGTGTTAGCAATCTTCTTATAGCCTAGGCCATATTTGTGGAGAGCAGTAATTCTATTTCTCACATCCTCAGAGAGCTATTTGCCATGAGGTGCCATGTTGAATGTCCAATGGCCAGTATAAGAGAATCGTACCCAAAGCACCAAATTTAACAGCCCTGTCACATGACACCAGGGAGGGACAACAGCACAATTGTGCACGATTTGGACATGTTCACTGTGAGGTGTACTCACTTGTGTTGACAGTTATTTGGACATTAATGGCTGTGTGTTGAGTTATTTTCAGAAGACAGTAAATCTATTCTGCTGTAGAAGCTGTACACTGACTACTCTAAGTTATATCCAAGTTTCATTTCTATAGTGTTGTCCCATGAAAAAATATAATGAAATATTTGTAGAAATGTGAGGGGTGTACTCACTTTTCTGAGTGACTGTAGAACTCCATATCAGAATTATATCAGACAAATAATATAAAGGTAATGCAAGTACACATTGAAGTACCAGGAAAAACTGCTATACCAGTTAATACTTGTTAAGTCCCCCAAAGGGATCTTGGAGGGGGATGTTGCACAGTCCTCACACTGATTTGTTGAATTCTGATGTTACTTGAGGCAGTGTTGTACACCTATTGCTTGAAATGTTTCTCTGGGTGGTCAAGTTCACCCAGAGTCTTTCAAGGTTTCAAGTTCAAGGTTTTGCTGGAATTCTTGTAGTCACGATACACCTCATCTCACAAGCTCCAAATATTAAACTGAAATGAAAATTGCTAAATCTAATTGAGGAAACCGCTCTAGAAGCTTCCATAGATGTCTTTCACTTTATATAGGCTACATACTATATACCGTATACTGGGGCAGGGGTGGCTCAGTGGTTAAGGTGTTGAGTTATTGAGTAGAAGATTGGGGGTTCGAGCCCCAGCACCACCAAGCTGCCACTGTTGGGCCCCTGAGCAAGGCCCTTAACCCTTAACTGCTCAGTTGTATAAATGCGATTAATGTAAGTCACTCTGGATAGGGGTGTCTGCCAAATGCCATAAATGTAAATGTAATGTATGCAACCAGTGACATGCACAGGCGGTGTTGCTATGTAGTTTTTCTGGTACTTTAGTGTGTAAAATACACAGGCTTTAAGTTGGTGAATCAAGACACAAGGTGATTTGACAAGGAATACACTACATAATACGACATGACATTTGTCAGTACGTTACATTCTATGATAATGCTCCTGAGTTTATTCTGACTTACACGTGGACGTGTCGTGTGTATAACGTGTGTTGAGCTTTTCTGTGAGGAGGTTGTGCTGTTACTTGAAAAGAATCATTGGTGTATTATTTTGCTATTACAGCAAGCCTCGTGTACTCACTCGAAATGCACCTGGTCCTTGACTTTCTTTATGACTTTACAATTCAAATTTGGTAAATTTAAAAGGTCGCATGTCTTAAGAATTTACAATATGCCTTTTTTTCGATGCATCAACCGTCAACTGAAGATACAGGAAGTTGGCTTTCATGCTTATTTGCATATTTCACCTGAACCAGCGAACACATTTCAAACGCATTTCAATTTGTCTACCCAGCAACTTGACCGGCTATAAGTGTAAATGCATTCGGTCTAGATCTTGTCAATATGTACTGTACATGTGTACATAAACAGGGTCTCTGTCACATGGTAACAAGGCTGGAACAGAAGATGGTTGATTTGAACATTTTTGTGAGCAGGCCACATAAGCGATCGTGCGGGTTTACAGGCGAGCTTCCATTTCTTTTCAGTGCGACCTGCGGAAAGTGAGATGGCTCGATGATGTGATGTGTTACGTTAATGTGTGTGTGTGTGTGTGTGTGTCTGAGTGAATCTGTGGGTTTCACGTGGCGCAGCCTGGTGTCTGTTGCCATGGTGATGTTTCCTCTTTCCTGTTTATGAGCCTGGCTGATGATTTGAGTCAAGGTCATATTAACCCTGCAGGGCCACACCTCAGACAAAGAGGTGATGAGTCCGGTTTTATGTACACAAGCCAGCATGCAAACACGCATGTAGACAGAGAGGCAAACGTGCACACACGCACACGGTACAGTTCTGAGCTGTTCCAACATGTTGCCTGAGGAAGCTTCCGGGGTTTTGCAGAAATAAGCTATTATGTAGGGCTGAATGCTTGCACAAAGACAATAGGTCTACTCCTGTATTGCGATGCGTGTGTGTGGGGCGGTGTAAGTATATGAGTAAGCACATAAAGAGTGTATTCGTAGTGCTTCCTGAAAACAGCTTGCTGAAGTCATGCTCATTTCTTGGCATCCTGCTCCTTCCCTCTCTCTCTAATTCAGGCCAATGGGAAAGGCTCTCTGTGGTGCGTTCACCCTGAGTTCCGGCCCACGCTGATGCAAGCCCTGAAGAAACAGCACTTCCCAAGCGCACAGGCTTTCTGCACGCCACCTGCCTCTCCTCCCAGGTGACCATCTTCAGCAGTATGCTTTAAAATCAAGGCTTAGTAGTCATTTTTTTTGAGCTGTTCATTTAGTTGTTCATTTATCAGAAACCTACAAAATATATCTTTAATATATTTTTTTAAATGGTTGTTCTAACACTGGATTTGGATATGAAGGAAGTCCCATGAGCCTCTTAACAAGCCACGTGTTGTGTTCAAATAATTGATATCTTTTAAAATAATGAATTTAGAAATGATTTATTAAAAACGTAATTATATAAATGCTTATTTTTAAATGATTTCGAGAAAATGATTTATGTTCTATGACCGTGAAGTGAGCGTTCTTTAAGTTTTTTCTTTGTGAGAACCCATGAAGGTTCTGTGTAGATCCATACAACAAGCTAGGAGAAATCGTGAACATCTACCCATCCAATAAACCCCTATAGCGACATCGACTTGGAATCATTCAGCAGCTATTCCATTCAAAAATGGTTCCTCTGGTAGTGTTTGCATATTAGTAACATTTAAAAATGGCATGCCGAGCATTGGAGTAGCACAGCCCGGTCTTAAACCTGTTCTCTGTTGTCATCATATTGAATAGTAGCTGTATAAAAACTGGTTCAAGGTTGAGTTGGTTCAGCCGTGATTGTTAGCTTTTTACAGAAAGGGACACCGACATTCTGTTGCAAGACAGATATATTACAAGGTATACAGTATTTTTAGTGATATAATCCTAACATGCTATTTTTGTCCGTTTTGCGCAGCCCTAAAGCTACGGTGCCAGTACTGTGCGTAATGAATGTCTCTCTGTTCTCCGCAGTGCCTCGTCTCCTCCTTGTCACCTGTTCTCCTTGGAGCAAGGCTACTCTCTAAAGGGTAAGTGGACTTAACCACAGTGCCTCCTAGCATCCTTACTCTTCTGAAGGACTTTAAGTGGGTCATATCCTTCACACACCATTAGCAAATCTATCATTACACATTTAAACAGATCACTCATCTCAGCTCCTTTTGTTCTGCTCATCCTCTGCCGGGCCACACCGAGTGCAAATGCCATCTCTTGCCTGTATTTTGTAACCTTGACAACCAAGGCACCGGTGCTTTTGTAATGAAGGATCACTCTGGCTGAAAGTGGCTCATTCATTCATGCACACATAAACACAAACCGAGACTGGTGCACTGACAGTCGAACCTGTGTCCATTATTTGTTTTTTTTTTTTTGTTTCTCGTTTCAGAATGTGATTTTGATGCTGCCACTGCCATGATGCTGTTAAAGTCTGCCTCAGAGCAGAACATTGACCCATGTAAGAGAGCGCCATTATGCAGATGTCATCCATCTTTCTGTCATTTCCTCTCCTCTAGTTTTGTCTGGCATCTGTTGTTTTGTCTAGACATGCGTGTTCATATCCCTTTTTCAAGGTTCCTCTGAGATATTCACAAGTTGTTCTGATCATCTCTCTGTCTCAGATGAGCAAGAAGGGCCAATCGATCTTTCCCGGAGGGATCTGGTGGTGGTAAGCCGGGATCCAAAACAGGACCACAACTACAGCAGTATCCCCGTATCTCCCTCTCTCCGGCAGACGACGGGTACCGGTGCCGCCACACACGGGCAACAAGAGAGAGCAGGTTGGCCAAATGGTAGCCATCCACCATTAAAGAGGGCCAGACATGATCCCAAGCCTGAGGTGGATGATGAGTTGAAGGAGGCAGCTGGCTCGCTCCTGCACCTGGCAGGCATTTGCACCAGCCCCGGAGCCTCGAGACGCAAGAGCAGGAAGCTGGACAGGAAATGAAGCCTGGCTCTTTAGCCTGCTCATTCTTTATTTCCCTTTACAACCCTCACTATGTGACTCGTTCCTGTGGCCTGTCCTGGCCTCTCTCTTCTGGTTGAAGTTAATTTGTTTGAAATTAATCCTTTTTTTTTTCCTCAAAATATTCCAATCATCTCATCCAACAGGCAATACTAACACAAACACAGGAGAGAAAAGCCATACTGATGCTTTCTTTTGTTGTACAGAACAGATTAGGAGGGAAAAAAAAAGAAAAAAATCATCATTCACCTACCAACCTATGTTCACAACTAAAAGTTTGAGGGGATTAAAAAGAGAACTTTGGGGAGTGGGGAAAAAACTCAGAGGAGATTTGCATGCTTCCACCTCTAAAAAAAACAACACAAATGTATATATCTTGAGAATGAATGCATGACTTTCACAAGTGGCTTGGGCTTCAGCATAATGACGAAAAGCTAGATAAGAAAAAAAAAAAGATATAAAAGTGCCATTGATTTTGAATCATAAGACTTCAGTTAAGAAATATGATACAAAGATAAATGCAATAATTAGTTGACCTAAATACTTGTAGTTATTTTATTTTTGTACTGCTGTTTTTTGTATTTCGTCTGGTCAAGATGATGTGTCCCCTGGAACCCTGTGCACTCGTAGCTATGATGTCAAAAACCATGCGACTTTCCTCTTCACCCTGATTGGATCATTGCCCTAAACCCCAACCTCCCTGAGCAGTATAGTTATAGTGGAGAGATCAGCATGAAAGCAGAGCTACGGCTCTTTGCGTTCACTTCAGTATTTATCCAGCGATTGTCTCTGTAGTAAGTGTAGTCCCGTGCCATTACGTATCCAGAATTAATTCCCACATACGTTTACACGTGTGACACTTTAAGCATTTAAGCAATTATAGGAGACAATGCAGTGAAGCGGATTTAACCATGAACTTATTTCTCTCTTCAGCAGCCCGTTTCTATAAGCATCACTATTATCCTTGTCACAACTTCTGGCTGTCTGTCTGATTGATTTGATACGAGTGCTGAGAGAAGTCAGAGGGCAGGCTTTTTGGAAAAAAAAAAAAAACAAAACTTCTCAGTGGACATTAGTAGGAGTTGTATGCCTGGGGCTTGTGCTTCAGGCTTTGGATGTAGCACTCCGCTGCACAGATGACCTCGTGAGAGTTGTTCTGGCTCGAGAGGAAACTGGAGACAATGCGGACTCTGGAAGAAAAGCGGCTGTGGGTAGAAAGGGGGAAAAAAAAACACACTTGCCTTTCTGCAGCTCTGTAAATGAGGAAGTCATGGGAATGGACCTACAGGAAGCCAAACTGATGAGACAGGAAACTGATATCGTCAGAACCTGCTACTACCAGGACGGGGTTTGGCACGAGTACTGGACTTTTCAAACTCACACTTTGGTTTCTGTTTTCATGAAACCGTCAGGGGTATCCCAGCTATCTTTGAAACCTTCATCGCTTTTTCTTTTGATTATTGTTTCAGGTTGAGTTCAAGTTTTAACTGCCTAAGTAAGTGAAATAGCACTCATCTCTTTCTAGTGACGGCTAAATTAAGCTCTAATCAGGAAAGATTGCACCTGACAGGCAGGTAACTGCTATAGCAACTAACTGAGCCTGTTGAACCATGGTGCTAGTAAAATCTATTAGGACATTTTCCTGTGTCCTCTATGTGTGAGCTCACTAGTCCTGTGGTACCTGTGAAGCTATTCAGCAAATTTCTTAACGCGATCTTTTAACTGTTCCCTATTTAATTGCACCACTTTAACCGTTGCCATTGTGAAGTTGCTGCCCAACACTTTTTACCAAGGCTGCCAATTTCCCCTCGATTTGTACATAGTGATAACACAGGATGCAAGAAGTATTACTAGAGGAGGTTTAGAGGAGAGCGACAGAGCTGTAGTGTTAGATTTAAAGCTTGTAAAAGCAGCCACTTTCCTCTCCCAAAACAGGAATATTGACTTCTGAATATCTGACCTCTCTCTCTGTGATACAGCATAGTGATAATTGTTTTATTATTATTATTATTATTATTATTATTATTATTATTATTATTATTATTATTATTATTATTATTATTATTGTGCTCCACTAATTCAGAGCTGCCAATCAGTTTGCTTGCATTTGTCTGCCATGTCTGTCTGACAGACTTCCATCTTTTGGTTTTGTAAGCTAACCTCTGTTAATAAAATGTTTATAAAGTTTATTTTTTGCCAAAGATATGCAATTGTTGCATTATATATGGTATTAAAATAAAAAAGGGTTTCTTTTATGCCTGCCTGTCTGATTTTTGGAAGAACAAACCTTCTTTCTGTTGGTTTTCGTTGGCGTGACTGAGCAGCGAGGCCACCTGGTGTTTAAAAGCGGTAAAAGTCGATCGACGGCTTTTGAATAATCGAGAACGTAGGGGAGAGTGCGGTTAGTTTCGATTCTTTCACATTTCTGTTGGTAAGGATTGTGAGTATATTATCCCAAAGCTTTCTTTGATGGACATTAGTCATCACAATAGTTGTTTGTTAACTATTCAAAACAAATAAGCTCCATTTTAACTTCATTATGTTAATACTTCATAATATCAGAGGATATACAAAATGGGCTGTTACAGCTGACTCAGTGCAGATCTCAGTTCATTAAGTCTGGGACAGATAATTATATTTTCGTTATTTGTTTCTTTGCACTTTGCTAATTCGTTCTTGTCGAAAGGAAACCATTTTCATGTAAGTGATATGCCTGTTCCCCAGCAATGTCCACCATTAATCATGCTAATTAATAGTCCAATAGACATGGAAGAAAACCAGTCTGGTTTCATTTGCAGACAAAATGTATTCAAAATGTTCTCCAGATGAGGAAAGTTACTTTCACGGCTCAAAATTTGATTAAATTCTTCAGCGCTGGTGTTCTTTTGCAGGCAAGCAGAGCATGTGTAGAGTGAGTGTCATCCCTGAAGTTGATGATTGAAGTGAATCTGTATGGATATCCCCTACATACGGCATAATGAGCGAACGGCTGAAACAGATGAGGACAGGTACACCACTAGTGGTCAGCATAAGTTTATTTATTCCCTATTTAAAAACTGCTTTGCTTATACATGAAGACTAACCGTTTCACAATGAAAGCATATAAACAGCAATATTGATGGCTTTGATTTGAAGTGATTATTGCCAATGCTAAGTTAGTGAATGTAATGGATGCATATGTTTATAATTGCAATATTATTTGGTGCTGAATATTTTTGGATATTCGCTGTGTGTGGTTTTCTGTCCACTAAGCCCTTGATCCGTAGCCTTGAACTCCCGGCCTTGATATGTGAAGCATATCATCGTACCGAATTCCTCTTCCTGTGTGTCTTCTTTCGACAGAGTCCAGCTGCAGCTATCTCCTATCTCCCACCTATTCTCTCAAACTGACAATTTCAAGAAGGAAAATGATCAAATATCCTGTGTCATGTTGCCAAACACTGGAGCAGGTGCACAGATAAGCTGCCTTAGAGTCTGCACTGAATGACCCCTAGCCTGGTCAATAAGACTTCGCTTCATATTTCAGACCGGGTTTAGTCAAGGACGCAGATGTAAATATAAAAATAAATTGAAGGTTTAGGATATCTACTGAATCAGGTCCTTTCTGTTGTAACATCTGGACTCGAATCAGACTGCAAGGTTACTGTGACACTGAACATAATGTGTGTGCTAAACAAAAGAAGATTTGAGATAAGAGATAAGAAAAAGCAAGAAACCTCAGTGAGTTGAGGCTGTTTTGCACACACATTTGATCAGAGCAAATTTTGTGCAGCTTTATTAATTTCCTTTTTGTGTTTTTTGAAGTCCGAGCAGCATGGAACAGATGACGTGAAGACGAGAGCAGCTTATAGTGTTTGAATTCCAAAGGTGATGGGGGTCAGTGAGGATGAGCAACATGCCCCAGAGAGTATAGTGTCCCATCACTATTCTTGGGTGAGCACATCCTAGGGCCATTATGTAGAGAAGACGTTTCTGTACGGTAGACACGAGCACGTGACTTGAAGCAACCAAAGCGGCTGGTAAGAACAAAGAAGTCCTGCTTGAAGCTCTTGGTGAAGAAGGCATAGAGGAAGGGATTGGCGCATGAATTGATCGGGTAGAAGAGCACAAGCAGCACCTTGGCATGTGACACGGTGATGAGCGGTTGCCTGAGAGCTGCCGAGATGGCGAAGAACGAGATGGGCGCCATGCACAGGAAGTCTGTGAAGACTAGCACGGCCATTCGCTTGGCCACGCGGGCGTCGGCACTGTCAGGCACTGATGCAGGGTGCCGCACTGTGGCGTAGATGCGCACATAGCAAGCACATACGGTCACGAAAGCCAGCACGTTGAGAATCAGCAGCAGCATAATATAAACCTGTGATGACACCGTCTCTACGTCCATGGGCAGACAGATGCTGGTTTTCATGTAGCTGCTCATACCCATCACCGGCATTAGAGCAGCAAGCACCGAAAAGAGCCAACCGAAAGCCATGACACCGCACGCATGGTGTAACCGCATTTGGCGCTCCAGGCGCATGGCGTAGGTAATAGTATGCCAGCGCTCAAGCGTGATAGCCGTCAGCGTGTATACAGAAAGCTCGCTTGCGAAAACCGTGAGGAAACCTGCCGTGCTACACCCCACACCCGTTTGCCACTCGATGCCATAGTTGTAGTAGTGCGATCGGGTTTGTACATCCACTGAGGCGATTATCAGTAAGTAGAGGCCCATGCAAAAATCAGCAAACGCCAAATGGCACATCAGGAACCTGGGGACTGTTAGCTTTGTGCGGCTAGTGAGGAGCACTAACAGAACTGTGAAGTTTCCCAAGACGGCCAACACACTGATGATCCAGATGAGGACACGCAGGAAGGTGAAGCCCATGATGTCCTCGCACGGGTTGAAGGCATCTGGCTCGGGGTAGCAGCTCACTTCGATCACATCCTTACAGTGCTCCTCAAAGAAGTACGGCTCCTGGTTGCGGATGTTGGAATCGTTGCACAAATGGTTCTTCTCTGGCCTGTATGTACACATAAAACATGTAGCAGTTCACTTAGATATATTGTGCTGATGTATGATGTATGATGACTGTGACCTTTTCACTATACAGGTGCACTATTCTGGCACTAAGTTTTCCCTTTTTGTAATCATTTCCAAAAATTATAGTTGATTTCTGGTATTTGCTGTAAATTTAGATTTAACTTTGACCCATTCAATTGAAGTGACCAATCAAACAAGCTAATAAACCATGGACTCCCTGGCTATGCTTTCCGGACCACATGGTGCTCACTGAAATCCCGTAGTGACCACAGTGCACAGCAAATATATACCTTAGCAGGTGTAGAACACCCACAATGCACCTATAGTATTGTGGGGTCAGTTCAATGCTCTTATCAACATAGATTCATGGAGTCATGTGTTCCAATCTATGATTATTACTTTACAAACCCTTAGAGATTATATATTTATTATATGGGTTGTGTGAGAGTGGGGGGAATAACTCTGAAAACCTTGTCAGAGTTCTGCACAGAGTGTTTGTGACAGAAAGCCTGTGAGCTCCTCAGCAAAAAGCTGGAGGCTGAGAGAAAGTTAATGCCATATTAATTATATGAAGACCTTTTGACTGTGACAGATTCACTATATAGTGCACTACCATGGTTGGCTGTCGAGCACTAAGCAGATCCCATAAGTTCTCCCCATTTTTGAAATTTCAATTAATACTGTCCAGGTCATTTAGTTAAGGGCATTATGTGCATTCACAGAAAGTCTTATGTAGTCACTGAATCGTATGGAGAAGACAGTGGAGGTGCTGAGTATGGGAAGGGAAGGGAAGGGGAGAGATGGGAATTTATATGAAGTTGATTAAGTTGATGATTTAGATGTTGTTTTCCATGAAACCTTCATCAAAACACCATTTGGGGCAGTACTATCTCAGACTATCTCAAGCTTTTAAGCTAGTGATCGCAAGGTTGGGATTTCCAATCTAAAAGGTGGATTTGTGGTTGCCATTTTGTGTCAGGTATCCTGGATTTTTATAGTTATATACTGTAAAAGTATATAACTATAAGTTATTTTATTTTATTAGTTATTTTATAGTTATTTTATAAGTTATATACTGTCCTGATTACTGTTCAATTAAATATTTAGCATCTTACATTTATATTCTGTGTATCTACAATGTTTTCAACAGCATTTATAAAAAAAAACATAATAATGACCCAGGGCGACACGGTGTCTTGGTGGGTAGCACTGTCGCCTCACAGCAAGAAGGTCCCAGATTCGATCCCAGGTGGGGCGGTCTGGGTCCGTTCTGTGTGAAGTCTGCATGTCCTCCCCGTGTCCGCGTGGGTTTCCTCCGGGTACTCCGGTTTCCTCCCACAGTCCAAAGACATGCA
>JAOVYV010000053.1:8463242-8485195 GCA_025674545.1 Hassar affinis
TTTTTGTTAAGTACATAACTCCACATGTTCATTCATAGTTTTGATGCCTTCAGTGAGAATCTACAATATAAATAGTCATGAAAATAAAGAAAACGGATTGAATGAGAATGTGTGTCCAAGCTTTTGGCCTGTACTGTAAATATACATGAATTTAACTCTGGACATGAGCGACTGGGGAAAAAGTAAATAATAAAGAAAAAGTTTTTTTTTTTAAGTTGAACTGTATGGTATAAAAACTGCCAGACCCAGGATTCAATCCTGGGTCCTTTGTGTTACTGAGTATGTGCATAACCAATGAGTTAAACAGGCACCCACTAACAGGAAGGGAGTTAAACTTAAACATTGGCCCTGCACACTTTGCAGACTCAAACAAAAGAGATTTTTTTTAATCGAAAACTTTAGGGAGAAAATAAAACTTGGGGAAAATATTAATGGGACCACATAACCAAATTCTAATCAGTGGTCTCAGTCAAGCCTCTTAAAGGCGAATATGAACCGGCACAGAAAGCATGAGCAGCGCGTAAATAAACAGTGGCGGTGGAGTGTAGACCTCCCGGGTCCAGAGTGGCTGAAGCACGCTAGCCCCTAGGGGAAAATTTACCCTCTAACGGGAAGGGAGAAATATATAATATTAAGCCATGGTACTGCCCCCTTACAACAGAGGAATACAATTATTATTATCACTGATGTGCAGGTTCTTGTTCAGAGACATTTAATCAATATGTACAGAAGAAGTCTCAGTAAGCAATCCACTTCCCATTTCCTCTAATTTCTTGGTAAAATGTTTTCTCAGCTGTGCTGTGTATGTTTGTGTGTTTGTGTGTGTGTGTGTGTGTGTGTGTGAGAGAGAGAGAGAGAGAGAGAGAGAGAGTTAGAAACAGAGGTTGGTGATGGAATGACTGTTTATTGCAGTTATAATGCAGGTGAGAACCGGAAATACTATCAGTGCTGCTGTTACAGGTGTTTTCTAACATGTGAATGAGACATGAGGCAGTTGGATGCAGTTAGCGATGGCACTGATGCGCTGCTCTCCTCTCCCCAGTGCTCTCTATCTCTTTCTTGTCTTCAAGCATTATACATGCAGTGCACAATCATGTATTTTGGAGGAGTAGCTTTGGAGGTAGGCCTAAAAGGAAAGGCTAGGATTATTTTCATTTGGATACTTTCAAAATCTAGCTACTGTTGCTTATTTCTCCAAAATTGCCTTCTCTAGCTTTAAAGGAGACATATTTTTCAGGTTTTGTACACATACAGTTGGGTCTCTGGAGTGCCTACCAACCCACAAACTTTGAAACAAGAAAACCTTGTCAGTTTTTTATATACTGCCTATTTCAGAAAACAAGGGATTAATCCATCCATTTCAGGATCTGTATAACATATAATACCACAAATGAAATCACTGGAATGATACCGCCCCCATCTGAATATCTCCACCTACTGCATGAGTATCTCCTCACATGGCTTGAGAATCACATTTGCAAAGAGGCAGCATTTTTTATTTTTTTTGTTGTGAGTTGCGGAAGCTCCAGCTTTAAGTCGAAGTTACAGACCAATGGCCGTACACATCAACACACATTGCTATATCGGCTCCCAGCCTCAGAGGACAGAGCAGCTGAATGAATAAAATTTATTTTTAGTTTCACCCCATGGCAGAGGGGGGTGGGGTGAGCAGTGGCTCATTATCATTTAAAGCACAGGCACTAAAACAGAGTGTTTGGAAAGAGCTGTTTTAGACAGGGGGAAAAGACAGCTATAGTATTTGATCCATGTGGAATTTTGCCTCAGACATTTTGTTAAGACCCCAGGCAACTGTATTAATTTGTGGAGAAATTAGTATAATAGGTCCTCTTTAAAACTGGGGTTGTCCATTTACATATCCATCATTCATTCAACCGACTGAAAAACGGCTTATTTTCCTCTAACTAACAATCTATCCTAACATAAATATTTTTTCTCATAAACATACTACAGGCACATATGTCACTATTGCTCTTAATTTACTCATTATTATATCATTTAACCTATATTTGGCACTTTAGAAGTTATAAGGAAAATTCCCAGTACACATTTTATAATCAATTGATTCATTCATTTATCTTCAGTAATGACTTTATGCTGGTCAGGGTCACTGGGGATCAGGATCCTATCACAGTAACACTGGGGGCAAGGCAAGAGAATTCACCCAGGATGAGAATTCACACAGGATGGGATGTCAGTCTAGTCACTATATTCATACCTAAGGGAAATGTGGTATATCCAGTCTACCTACCTGCATGTTTTTTGGAGAAACCAAAAAACCTGGAGAAAACCCATGTGAACATGTTAAAGGACACGGGAAACTCAACACAGAAAGTAGCCCAAGCTCAGGCTCAAATTAACAACCCTGGAACTGTGAAATGGCACGGTTACTCATTGTGCCACCATGCCATCCTGTGTTTTTTTTTTTATATTGTAAGGCTATTCATATTATACGTATTATATAATATGAATATACTGTATGTATAAACAGTATTATTGCTCATTTTCATGTAAGATGCCATGAGCACAGCTATGAGACACAGAATGCTGACTGACCGGTGGTGTTGTGGTCTGCTTGCCCTGTCGGTTTGACGCCGTGGTGGTGGTGATGTCCGTCAATGAGGGTGAAGCTTCAGAGCGGTTGCCTGAGGCAGAGGCACTGGACTGGGGTGTGATGGACGAGGAGGGCAAGTCACCAACCAGACGGGCGCTGCCCTCCACGCGCACGTTGGGTTCACCCTCAGCAGCCATGTTGAGCACTTTGAGACCGTTGTAGTACAGGCCAGATAACTGGCCCTGAAATGGCCGACTGCCCTGTTCGCCACCACCGATCTTTATGGTAGTCTGGCTGTTGAAGATGGTGAGCTGCCGACCTGCCAATGGACAACGTTACACAAACACAGGAGTGTTTCAACAGCTCGCTCACGCTATGAGTGCATACACACATTCTATGTTTCTCTCTCTTACACACACACATGCACACAGAGGAGTGATGGAAGCTGAGAGTGAAACACATGACAAAAGTGTCCTTATTCTTCCTGAGGAAGTATGGAAGCAATAAATTACTCTAATGCTAACAGCAACACCAGTAATTTATCGAACTCTTATTTAATGGGCTGCTGTAGACGATGCAAACAAATGGAGATGATGAAGAAACTGGCTCCCGAGTAATCAATGGAGCTTTGCTAAAAGGACAATCAGATGCTTTTGTGTGGTAAAATATTCACCCTCTGTTGGTGAAAGTAACAGGCAGAAGCAAGAAAATACAGATGAAAATGATTTGTTTTCACAGTTTGTGAGCAAAACTTCGCTGTTGATGAGATTGCCTTTCAGCAAGGGCAGTGGCAATTTAAATTAATTAGACTGAAATAAGGCGTATATGGGATGGTTTTACAACTACATGACACATAAACCATTCATCATGATAATAACTTCATTAAAAAGAAAAACAAAGAAACAAGCAAAGTTCAAAATCAATCACTCTGAACATTTCAATTTATTACATACATTACAGCATGCACTCAGAAGTCTTTTCCTTTCTTATGGGTTTAATTTGCTTGTTAAAGGGACTTCATATCTGATGCCAATAATCATTGAAGCTATTTAAGATGCATTTGCTTTGATTTTTAAACTGTGCACTTTAGCAGTTTCCAAAAGCAATACGTTTATCATAAAATAAATGTACATAAATGAATTAAACATCATTGTCAGCACTACGAATTGAAAATGTAAAAAAGTACTTTAACTGCTGATTTATATTTTTACATTTGTAAACATTATTTAAGTATTTTAATGATATATAGATATAATTTTAATGATTGTACTAACTTTATTATCAGTATATTACCAGTCCCTTTAACCTGTAATTGCCAGGTAAAACTGATTACATATGCAGTATATAAACACACATTATTCTACTGTACAATGCAAATATTACAGACTACATTGGTTTAAAGTTTTAAAATTTATTATACAGGGGATTTATGTTTTAGATGGTTTATTATTTGTGCAGTATATCACTTGCTTATGATGAAATTATCTTTTATTTAAAGTTTTAATCAATGTTTTTACCTTTGTCGAGTAGCCATTCGTCAACTACTCGACCGAGCCGATATGGGATTCGCTGTCTAGCAATCGCCAGGCGTTCGTTATCAATGTTGCCTTTAAAGTTTAAAGAGACATTTCATTGTTAAAATCTGAAAGGTGAAAGATTAAAACCGTGAAAAAACTGCCTCAACTGCCTATCTAATTTTTTTGGTTTGAAAATTTGGTACATCAAGATTACATACATAACACTGATAAAGCTTTTCAATCAGTCAATTAACTTTTATTATTTAAGCCAACAAATTATCCCTATATTATGATCAATACTGCAATATATGTTAAATATTCACCTACTCTCTTAAGGTTATGAGAAAACAAGCAAAAGCAAATGTTTAAATACAATGTCACTCATTTACAAAATACATTTACAAAATGAGAATCATTTTAAATCTTTTTTTTTATAGCAGATACATTTTTCATCTAGTTATATAATGCTCATTTTAACCTACACATTGTCATTACAGTACATTCAAAGTTTTGGAAAGCCAATTCGATTTTAGTAACACAACTGCTATCTACAAGAAAATATTTTCACTCATTTACGTTACACTCAAATCTCACTTTAATTAAAAACAACACATTTAGACAGCAAAAAAAGACAGCAATAAAATATCAGCAAAACACTCCAGAATGTAGGCAACAGGGAAATAATCATAGTTAAAACAATGAAAATGTTATCAGTCAGTTTTCAGCAGAACATGTTTTAAATCGGAGAATTGGCGTTGACAAAAGCTTTGTCCTCAGAGATTCATCACAGGAATACATCTATTTTTTTTTTATAATCCCAAATCCTTTAACAATGACAAACAAAGCTGTCTTGTCACCTGGGAATGAGCTGCTCTCACATGTGGATATCTGTATGCCACACCAGGTTGCAAGATTGACAGGTTTTGCTTTTATACACACAACAATGTGTCAGCTACTTATTGCTCTCTGGGATTCAGCTAAGTCGAAAACATTCATTCCACTTCCATTACAGCCTGCATGTAATTGCTACTCCTATATTCCTTCTCACAAAAGAAAACAGAACCAGTCGACTTGTGATTCCTAGAAAAGTATAATTACAATGCACCATTTCTTTTACCCCATGTGTCATTAACTTGTTATTTGCCAATCAACTGAAAGTCTTTCTGTGCGTTTCTCTTACTTCATTACTGTATAATTACACAATATGGAAAACATTTCTCATTTCAACCTAATATCCAGAAAGGCGAGTGATGGAGGTGTTCGGGTGTCTGGAGGATAACATGCTCCTGCCCTACCAATTTTCTCACACACGTTTGATTGTAAAACTCCCTCATGCTTCTGAATAGGAGAATTGTAATAGTAGTAGTAGTAGCAGTAGTGCTCAGTTCACTGGATTGCGGCCAGGCAATCGCTAAACCTTACAATTTTCTAAAGCTGTCCACTTTCTCTGTTCAGAATTATACATTCTGCTAAAACAGCATGACCGGCTTCTCAGACAGGGCATAAAACTGTGAAGACAGCATGCGATCGCACCTGTGATGTGATTTAATTCTGGAGGAAAGTGAGAAATCAAAAAACGGGTCTGGTAAACACATGCTCCTGTATTAGGACTATTTCCTTTTTCCATTTTTGTTCTCAATAGGAAATCGGTGCATTCGTGGGTTTTTATCTTCAAAATTCAAGAAGACAATCAGCAGATTAATAGCTTGACAATAGATATATTTATATATCTATAATAGATATACAAAAATAAAGTTATCATAGAGCACTAAGAGAAATATTGGATTAGGGATCGAGAGCACTACATGTCAGTAGCAACCAGAAGTAAATGCTTATTTCAGTATCCATACTAATTATATAATAAGTTATTTTAAAAAGCTACTGTAGCACTTTATGAGTTATACAGCCACCAGTCCAGCTGAGTACGGCATAAATATGGTATAGGTAGCACAAATACTAAATATACTAAAACTGGGTATTATGCTATGAATGTGTAGCCTATGTGAATAGTCAGTAACATTTTATTTAAGGTTATATGGCTACATGACACTTACATAAGCCTTTTTGTGATGACGTGAGTATTTATAAGAGTGTCTATTGTCATAAAGACTGCTTTTGTCAGTTTCAGGTCATGTTGAGTCAAGGAACAAATATTATAAATGAAATAAATGACACTTCCGGGGCTTAGATTAAATTACTATTAAGTAATTTTTAAATAAATACTGATTTTATATTGTTGCTGTCCAAAGAAAATGTCCACAATTGTAGCTTTACAGAAGAAGTGAAAAAATATCCTATAATTTTAATGCAAGTTCATTAAAGAACATTTGATTTTAAGCCATTTGAGATCATTTCTGTCGGTCTACTCATGATGAAATGTTCACATGAGATTAAGTACAGCTGCTGTGTTCGGATGATTAAGAAAAATGAAAATTAAAAAAAACGGAGAGAAGTTTCTTCTTTTTTGGACAATGACAATATATTGGTTAATTTTTTCCCCCAGTGAGTAATAGGTACTGTAGTTATAAACAATAAGCTACATTTGTATCTAGTGTATCTAACATTTGACTGGTAAAATCACGACCAAACTAGGGAAAGAGGCATAATTCTGTTCATATAGTCTTACTGAATTGTTATTATGCTTAAGGAACTGAAAAAAACTAGATAAAACTTGTGTCAAGCCATTGCTGTATCTTGCACTAGTAGTATTGTACATAACTCTGTTACATCATGTAAAAACCAGTCATGACATTCGAAAGTAGGCCAGCCCTGAAAGTGCCATAACACAACCTAATGTCAACACAAATCTGTTACATGACTCAAGTGTTATGTCACCTTGACATCAAAATCTTTTTCTTATCATTCTCCAGAATTAAGGTATATCAGTACTCATTGCAGTAATGGAAAAGATGGCAGAGCCTAGTGACCAAGTGAGTAGAGTTCAGCGTACAGAGGCACTGTTATGTAAATGTGTATAAAGGTTGCAGGAAAACTTTCAGCAGGAAGCCTTGCCTTGGTCCAAACGAAAGAAAATATATGGCCAGCTGCAGGGGGGGTAGAGAATCTATGTCTACTAGTCCCTGACCATATCCCAGGACTAAATTGGTGAAACATTAATGAGGGCTGGCTGCTGGCTGATGAACCTGTCGCTGACCTTAAGCCCCTGGCAGAGCATCAAAAAGCATGCTTTACATCTACCTGTGCAGACAACTGTCATGAAAGGCTTATGCAGGTATCACATAGTCCTGTGAACACTGCGCATAAATATAGTGTTAGTAATAAAAGACACCATGTGTAATTAAGACAGTAATCAGTGTGTTTGATTGATGCACTATTGAAAGATAGAATCTTATGTCACATAAACTGCCACCCACAGCAGACTAACCTAATCATTTCCTACTCCTGCTTTAAATTCTCAATAAGTGTGCAGCATGTCAGAATAAATGAGAACATGAATACTGTTTTAGAAAAAAAAAGAAGTCCTAATAGTTGATTGCAGTGAAACAAATTGTCATTATCATTCTCGTAGTTAATTCAAATTCGGGTTGGTTTTATCAGCCTTTTCCTGCAAAGCAGCGTCAATCAAGCTCTGATTAAATGGAATCATCATGGGCTTTTTTTGAGTCGAAGAAAAGTTTCGCTCCTGCCGTCTACAACACTGGGTTAATTAGCATTTAGACACAGATTCATGGGGCTCATTTTTCGTTCTTAAATTTGCCATAATATCAGATCTGAACAGAGCAACAGGAACATGATCTCTGATTGTCTTCTCGACTGACTAACTGACAGCTATTTGTGGAATTTGTGTAGGTTATGAATACTTAAAGGATGGCGACAGAAATAAATCCTCCTTCACTCTATATTATGTACCGTATTCTGTGCATGTGACGGACGAGCATGGTGCTTCACAACAGCAGCCCTGTGCTGCTACGTGCTGGATGATGTAAACGTAAGAAAGCCTGATGCTTTTAGTTAGCATGCCTGAACTGCTTGAAATACAAAATGTCTGACCATGGATTAGAGTAATCCTGTTAGTTTCTTTTCATATGAATGCTGAATCTGATCAAGGATTTGCATTTGCATTCCACATCTAAGGCCATAATGATTGTGTGATTTATCTTTACCTTAGGGTATGGTAATAAACTATCATCCTGAATTTATGATACAGGATTTGATGCTTTTGCAAGTTAAATTTGCCAGTGTGCTTGGAAGTGAGGAGAAAAGTAAGACTGCAGGAATGTAGAAGACTCTGAATCAGAATCTGATTTAGTCAGTTCTCTCCCCTCTTCCTTTACTCGCCGAAGACAAGCCTAATTGAGGACGTGCTTGAAGTTTTGCATTCAAAATCATCTGCATAATGGAAGTGATAACTATGAAAAAAAGCTTGACATCCTTTTCATTATGATTGACAAACGAGAGCAATAGGATTATTCCTCGTCTCTGATCTCTAGTTAAGCTTTTGTCAGGGCTTTTTCATGCCTCTGTGAGGCTACTACTGAATTGGATAACCTGTTCTTTGACATTTTCAGCCTTATAACCCAACCCCCCTCCCTTTCCCATCCCTCCAGCCATCATCACTGCTGACATTTTAAAAAGGATAGCAGGGTTACCTTTTAGACCCCAGAGAAAGAACAACCACAGACAAAAAGGAATTTTGCCCTCAACAATTCAAAGTCTGGTCCAAAGCTCAGACAGCCATTATTATTGATATTGTGAATGTCTATGTGAGTGAGTGTGTGTGTGTCTGTGTGTGTGTGTGTGGGGAGGATGTAGGAGGGGCTTACCTGTTGGGTATCGCTCAATGACTGGCAGATCGTCCACCTGCAAAGTGGCATTACCGCCACTCCTTGTAAAGCGAACTATGTGGTACTTTCCATCATTTACAAACTTTGAGGTCTCTTCAATATTTATGTCATCTGTGCCCACATTGAACACCACTCTGATATTGCCTTTGTCCTGTACAAAATGACAGAGAGACAGAAACAGCAAAAATATTACCAATGTACAACAGAATGCAATATCCTACAGCATTCGGGCTATTCTCCTGTATATAAGCTTATACACTTTATATTAACAAATAAACAGCAAAAAAACCCAAAAACGAGTAACTAAAGCCATTCACAGAACACACAAACAAAACCATATTTTATTGGTCCAAGTGCAATTTATCTGGAAGCACAATGCATCAAAAAATAAAATTACAGACACTATAATGGACTCTCAAACAGCAGCATTTATATTTCATAACTTCATCTCTTCGGTTTCCATTTTAATTAGGCTATTACACCGAGGAAATGAATGACAAAAGAGAAATTAAGATTTTTCTACTTGCATTCACGCGTCCTATTTTTTGATGGCGTATTGTTTTCATAAGATAAAAATGCTTCACAAATTGATTTACGGCATCTCTAAAAATACAAGCTTAATACTGAAAGTCTGGTCTCACTGGAGGTAATGAGATGGTCAAATGTTAATGAGAAGGTCACAAGAGCATGCTGAAGGAATTATTTCTTGATTTGCTCGGTTTAGCTTGCCATTTTTAAGTTAAGCTTGCACGCAAACACGTAAAAAAGATAGAAGCACTGATGTGTGGAAGGACAAGACTGTGAGTGTTATTCCTGTCAGGGTTCAATTCACAGTAATAAACCTGATCCATAATGCTAATAAATGACACAAAGACACGAAATTGTGTCTAAGAGTTCGGAATAATGCTGCACATTATTAAGACACTAACAAAATATAGACATTTAATAGGACCCACAGTTTAAAACCTGTACAACAATAGCCTGGTCACACAGATTATTCTGATTCTCACTGGTATGAAAAATCATTTTAGGGGCCTTTTTAAACTGGCATTTTAATTGTGATTCTTGTCTGTGACTATTGTGCATCAGGCATGTGTGATACACATTTCCACCACTAGATGGCCTCAAATATTAATTACTGTTTAGTCAAACAGTGATATGGCAGAGTAGGATTATTTCATTTCTATCAGCAGGAAGAAAAAGTAGACACATCCAATTAATTCACCAAACATGAAATGCAATGGCCTGCTGTCATCACAGCTTAACAGAGAGGCAAGCATGCACGGCAGTGTTGTTGTATACAAAGCTGCCCTCTACTCATAATTGCTCAATTTGAATGCGCACTGCTTGCTGTTTGTTTTTGTAACTAAAGTGTCAGAAAGCATTTTTATCCGACCCCACTCAGACCCCTAACATGTACACAGTTTTGCTGTGTATTGTCGAAACTGTCACAACAACTAGCACTCGGTAAATGCTGCTTACTCCGGTTTTAGGAGAGAGAATGAGGCAGATGTTAGTCAGGAAGCAAGCAAGCAACTCAGGCTACTGAATATTATCCACAGTTCTCTGAAATCTGTGTCAGGTGTTAATAATGAGTGAAGGGGATGAGAGGAAATCCATTTGTGAACCTTCCTCATTCACACCTTTGAATTGGGCAGAAGTCTTTGTTCCATTCCTTTACTAAGAGAAACAGATCTTCTGATTGTCCTGGACTGAAAATGCAGAAATAGTCTGTTCCTCTAGCTCCTCGCGGCCCACAATGAGGCCACACTGGCTGTTAGACATTCCCTTTCCTTATGGCCAGTGTCAACAGGACGATGCATGGGCTTCACCCTCACCCACTGTCTATAATAACATTCCGCCCTGTCCAGTTTTTGCTTTTTTTTTTGCCCTGTGAAGCGATGTGAGAGAAAAAGGTTGTGCTCTGATGAGCCGTGACATGCAATGCTCTGTGCTAAATGGGAGAGTGACCTCACTTTCACCGTCCACTCCGGACAAGATGATGACCTCAACCCAGTGGCCATGCTATTAAAGCTCCTTGACATTGTTCTGGCAAGAACGGAGGGACTTATAGAAAGAAAAATTGAAAAAGGAAAAAAGGAAATAATACTAGAGTGAATTCAAGAGCGATGATGGAACCAAAATGAGCACGCAAGCAATGACCAGCGAGTTCAAACACATTACAGTGTAACTGCACTGTCTCTCTGTACTAAGCCAATAAGAGCAATGGGCTGCAACAAAGTATGGACAGGAGCAATGATTTTTTTTTACCCCCTTTGACTGCAAAGTGGCTTAATCAAAGGAAGGATCGTAGGAGGCCATAGTTTAAGAGATACATGTACCACTGTGGTAATGTCTCTGTCCTACATTCTGTCCCATGTGGAATAGTGGCCCAGATTATACACACTCCACTTACAAAACTCCGACATTAATGCCTTTGAGACAAAAGACGCAAGAGAGGATAGAGTAAATGAGCCATGACACCAAAAGCCCAAATTACTGTGAAACAATAAATGCTTTGGGTTGTACGTTTCACCACGTGGTGTTCTGTAAATGAAGCATCAAACAAATAATAAAACGATTACAATGAGTATAGTTCACTGAAAGCCCTTTTTCTTTTACAAAGGCCCGTGTGCTGGTTCAGGAACATTCTTTTATACAAAGAAGGCTCAGTTTGATTTGAGCAACAAAATGACAATATCTTCAACAACCTCAGGTTTTTTCATGACCACAATTTAAAATATATTTAAATATGCAAGTGGATCTGAAAACCGAAAAAGTCTGAATTCAGCTCCAGCACCGACACCGTGCCGGCGGAAAGCTGGAGATCAACTAAACGCAGCTTAATCCCTCAGCCTACTGCAATTTACTGTACTTACATTTAACAACGGCTAATGTTTACTATAAATTACTGAATGTCATCTAAATCAGTCTCTACTGTGCTTGGGTGTTGTATATTACCTATTGCCTATTGTGTGATATTTCTTTCATTTTGTCGACTCCAAGGACCAATTCAAATTCCTTGCAAACACACACACACATCATGTGCATAACAAACATCATGTGTGTATTATGGATTTTCTTCTGAATGCAGCCTCCAGTGTTTTCTTATTTCTAAGCAGGCAATTAGGCGACAGCCACAGTGCCATCCTGACTGATGGAGCGTTTTAACTTGATGTGAATGGCAACATCTTCTCTTGCCAAAACCAAAATGAGGCAATTGTTCCCAACATGTGAATGCAGAGATTACAAGTCAGAAAGAGCTGATTGTAAAATGGGTCTGATTACACGATCGGTGCAAAACTGCAGCATCCATTCAACATTCGTGCCATTAGTCAGTTGAATAATTAAGCTCAAGGCAGATTAATACAGATGGGAAAAAATGTTAATCAATTGATGCAAAATAATAATTAGTCAGTCATTATTATTATTATTATTATTATTATTATTATTATGTTTGCAGTGCTGCAAGGACAGCAGGCGGTGCATGCACACACAAACGTCCTATAATGCACAAAGATACACAGCTGCCAAATCCCAAAGGGCTGATGTAGTGTTGCTTCAGGAGCCACTAATGATGTGTCTCATTTAGCGAATGGTGCAGGCTATAGCTGCTGGAATGTGACAGTGTGTGTGTGTTTGTGTGTGTGTGCGTGGGTATGAGCACTGCTGAGGAGCCATGGCATTCAGCCCAAATGAGCCAGAGCAACTGTGAAACCTCAGCCATTTTACATGAACAGCCTCTCTGCAACACTCAGGCTAATGCCTAGGGCTGGTGCCTAGGGAGAGTGTTTAATTGGCCCAAACACAAAGACAAGCGATGTGTGCTTTCATAAATAAATAGTGGGCGATATCCAAATAACACAATTATAAATGACACCTCCATAATGAATGTGCCATAATGTATTGGCTCCACACATCTGGGGATGTGACTAGAACCCACTGTGCTGCGTGTGCAGAATATGTGCAAAGTAAAACCGTACACACACACCACACACACACACACAGATGCACATACCAAATTTATGTCATTGTGAGAGCTAGATCTAGATCATACAAGTCGAGATTTCTGGTTTGCCTCCTCTGTGAATTGCACTTAGCCCCACTTCCTCTTAACTCCCAAAAGCAGTCAGAATTTCCGGAAGCCATCCAGACGTGTTCTCATCGTCCCGTCCCTCCTGCACTCATCTCCCGTTCTCTGTCAGCCAAGCTGCAGTCTGAATAAAGATGAAATCTCTTAAAGCACTTTCCTATCAGTCTCTTCTATAATCTGTACCCAGACGGATGTACTAACCACCTGCTGTTTTTTTGTTTTGTTTTACTATTTCCCTCATCCACCTCTCATTAGACTTATAGTAGTCAGTCAGATAAATAGTAGTAATAGTCAGATCTTGATGATGCTTCAGTGCTTTTCATAACTTTTCATAAGCAGTGAAAACAAAGACTGCGGTGTTTATTACAGGTGTATCTGCAGTCTAGTTTTATTTGCACATTGATGTCTTTTTTTTTATCCCACAGCCACAAAAGCGAGTTGGAGAATGTACACTTGGTAACTGGCCAAGCTGGGCTTGTGTCCATGGAAGGAAATTAAAACTGTCCAAAGCTAGCTTTTTATGATGAAATCCTTTTGAGTCAGGAGGCTGGCCAGTGCAGTAGCTTCATTTTGTTCTGTTATGAAACAGGGGATTTAAAAGAATCTGAGGTAGACGTGAAAACAAGTGTTATTGCCACAGAGGAAGTGCTGGTGTTTGGATTGAGGTCCTGATTTTGCCTATCAATAGAATAAATAAGGAATACCATATATTTTGTGGCATTCTGTCATAGGAAAATAATCAATCACGTCATGGTCTGATGGGATGTGATACAAAGCTGATACACTGAAGTACCAGAAAAACTGGTATAATTAACAAAAATTCAAAATACGGGATCTTGGAGGGAATGATCATTCGTACCAGACTCTCTATTTATTTCCTATATTCTGAAGACAAACAAAAGCAGCTTGCTATGCTACTGAGAATCCTCAAAGCCATCAATCCTGAGGACTTTCCTGTGTCAGAAGAATTTGAAGTTTAACTCTACCTTTTGGTACACAGTGCTAATGCTGAAGACTCCTTCCCAAAATGCCCCAGAAACTTTCACCATATCAATGCTTGCACAAGTCTGTTAATCTATTTATGTGGTGCATCCACTATTCAAGTCCCTGTGCCCATAAATCATTACCAGAAATGATACTAGGATGAGCACATAAACCTTGCAGCTGGAACTTCTGTCAGAGCTGCTGTGAAAGTGAAAATGAATCAACAAATTCAAAGAATGGAGCATTTGACAGCACTGTGGAATAATTTATTTTGTCTATTGATACAAATACTGCTATACCCTTTAAGATTCAGCATTTTTAAATAAAATATTTCCATGGTTCTTTTTCCCCCAAAGAGAAAATGTAAGTTCTACACAGAACTTTGATGGCAATCAACTAACAGAAATAAGGCAGGACTCTGACATGTAATTCCTCACCTCACCCTATGAGCTCAGTGTAACGTAGGACTCCCACCCACAGCTTTCTCAGATGTTAATCTATTCTTCTCCTAGTTCATCTCTCTCTGACAAAATCTTGACCACTCTGCCATGATTTTCTCTTCTCCTATTTCTCCTTTCCTTACTTCTTAATGTGGTCTGTTTTTCAGAATTTCTTAGTACCGCTGCGCATCCTCCTGCTGAGCTAGCCTTTGTCGGCCATCAATCTTTGAGTGGACTGATGGGTTCATTAGCTGCACACACACACACACAACACTTTTGGCGTTAAGGAGTGTGCCAGCTTGGGAAGTTAAAACAACCAGGCTTGGAAAATTTTATTTTTAATTCACTTTACATGTTTTCGACCACGCATGTTCAGCAGCTGTTGTCGGCCTTGGCTTTTACACACCGAGATCTCCCCTGACTCCCTGAATCCTTTCATGATATTATAAACTGTAGATGGTGAAAGACCTAAATTCTTTGCAATCTTACACTGAGGAACACTGTATTTGAACTGACAATTCTCTCATGACGTTTGGCACAAAGTGGTGAACCACGACGCGTCCTTGCTTGCCAAGACTAAGCCATTGCTGGATGCATCAATAGGATAGGATCCAGTTTAAAGTGCTTTTAGTTGTTTTTAAAGCACTAAATGGGCTGGCCCCTTCTTATATCACAGATTTGCTCACACCTCCAATCAGGCAACGCTCTCTGAGATCTTCATCTCAGAACGTATTAGTAGTTCCCAGGGCTCGTTTGAAATTAAAAGGTGATCGTGCATTTTCGGTGTATGCTCCAAGACTCTGGAATAGTTTACCTGCTTGTATCTGCCAAGCTACCTCTGTCTCAGTTTTTAAATCAGACCTAAAAACTCATTTATGCAAACTTGCCTTTAAACACTGAGAAACTATCCTAATGTTTCAATGTTGTAGAGCAGTTGTTGTGCATTGTTGTATTTTATGTTGTTATTTGATTTTATTTACTCATTTTTTATGTTATTCTGTTTATCTGATTCTGTGATTTATTCTATTGTATTTTATATTACTCATTTAAATTTTTTCTTTAGTTATGTGTTGGTATTAGCTATGTGTGTGTACGGCACTTTGGGCAAACCAGGTTGTATAAAACAGTGCTTTATAAATAAAATTTACTTACTTACTTACTTACACCTCTTATACTCTTGAAGACCTTGCAGTTAAACTGCTAATTGTGGAGTCTTCAAGAACAGATTTACTTGTGCAACCTTTGCAGTATTATTTTGCCTCTGTCCCAACTTTTTTGAGTCTGTTGTAGGCAACACATTCTATTATTTTTTTATATTTAGAAAATAAAATTAGATTTGTCAGTGAAAAAGCTTTTTTTGTACTTTGTACAATTAAAAAAATGTTTTAGAAAATGTCCCAATGTCCCTTTTCTGGAAATGAGGTTTGTATTTTACTCATTAATTATTTCTTATAATTCTTTTAATTAAATAAAGTCTTTTTTTTACTGTTTTATTGCTTTCTGTTCAGTTTTCCTATACCTGATCATTACAGGTATTTTTTCCTCTTTCAATCACTGTCCTCATATGAGGGGATTTAAGCAGGGACCCTATGGCAACTGGAAGGAAATGCATTTCACCATCTGCCACCTATCTGTACTCGCCAAAACGTGACTTTTTGGGACGTTAATTTAACATTAACTATCTTGGTCACATACATTTCTAATTTAATATTTTTTTTTTTTTTTTTTTTTTTTAAGAAAAATATGTCAGACACCCAAAGATTAGTTTATCATCTAAGAGATAAAGCAATTCTGCTCTTACATTTTTAAATGACATTTTCAAAGACTGTCAAACATTCAAGTTCCACCGCAGAATTAGATTTGCTGCTTCGTGACTTTAGTTTCCACATCGCTACAGCTGTCACTGCTTAAAGTTCTTATATTTTCCATCTACTTTTTCCTCTAATATTTTCTTCTTCCCCTCTGTCTCTTGCATTTGCTCACCCTGTGAGTACAAGAGCAAGTGAATAAATGATTGGAAGTGAAGGAAGAATGCCTCCCTGATAACGATATGATGGGATTAAATGAACTCAGTCACAAATGCTGAGGGTCATGCACATCACTGAACACGGAGGTGACACTGTCTGTTTGAAAAATCGAGACATCATGGCCCCCTTGTTAACATGGGCAGTGATCCTGGGTTAATTCACTTTCACAGACACGGTCAGTGGATATTGATATCCTCTGTGCCTTCAGGCAGGGTTATCAAAGCATAGAGCTACATTACCACAGGGCAAATTAAAGTCAATACTGACAGCCTTAATCTAACCGGTGTCTAAACACACTTAATGAGACAGCAGGGAAATGCACTTTTCAATTAATTATGGTAAAAAAATGACACTGGGTGTTTGCAGTGTTGTCAAAAATACTGGAAGTGCACTTAATGATGATGTGGGTACAGCTAATTCCCCCTCCTACGCTTTGGTGATTCATTTAGGAGAATGTCTTTATGCTGGGTTAGGAGTCAGCATATAAAAAAAAATATGGCTCAAAAATATACACTTAGAAATGTAAAAATTATGCCAAATCTCCACACTTATGCAAATAAACAGCTACTGGATTTTACAGTGTATTTACAAGGAAACACATGGACACACATGCATACACACAATGGCAATAAATAATAAAGTAAATAAAAAGCTATTAAACAGCACCAATATCTGTTGATATAGTATCAGTATATGTATATCTTACAGCTAGGAAGTGCATAAAATGTTCTTTTAAAGCTTTACTCTACTGTGGTCCTGAAAATTTTATAAACCATCTATCTACACGTTTCTTGTTGAAAGATACACACTAAAGTACAAAGGATATAACCTTGAGGGTCCGGCCCCAATGACAAGAAGAGCTACAGCTTTGTACCTTGTTTCTGACAGTGTGTATTAATCATTTTCTGTAATTCAAACTGTGTTTGTATGCAAAAAAGCCACGTCTTATCTTTGACCTTTAAATACATGCATATGTCCTTTTCCTATGATTAATGCATAGAAATATTGCATAATTCTACTCTTACTTCTTCTCTGGAATGGAGAAAAAGGAGGGAAAAAAAGGTCTCAAGCTCTCCATTTTTATTCATACCCAACAGCTCAAACAATTCTAACTGATCAATGGTTTGGGATTGACCTGGAACAGCCGATACACAGGGTTATTGATTGTAAATAAGCTGAACAAGCCAAAAGGTGATGAGAACACAGAAGATGTACTATATATTGTGAATGCCTGACTAGCTCTTTCATACGCCAACACACTGGCTTATAACTATTTAATGGATCAATGATATATTTAAAGCCCTTGGTCCCGGCTGGTGAAATAGCAGTGAGCTAGTTCTGGCTAGCAGGGCTGCTTTGTGTGTGTGCAAGTGAGCGCAGTAACCAAGACAAAGGCTTTGAAGCTGTGCTCACATCAAGCCACCAGTGTTCAACTCGGCTGCATTCTCTACAAATCACAAGGGCTCAGCTGGAGAAAATGCAGTGTGATGTTACTCCTGAGAGAGAGAGAGAGAGTGGCTGATTGTTCTGAAGAGTACTTCATGATTACAGAGAGGGTGGGCTCAAAAAAAAAACGAAAAAAAAAACATCCAACCACCACCAGCTCATCTTTTTCTTCCTTCACTTCTCCTCTCATTCTCCTCCCTTCATATACCTGTGCTCCTCATAATCCGGTGCAGAGACAGAGAGAAGAAGCACAATAAACGAGCACAGCCCAGTGTCCCGGGGGAGACGCAGGCCTCCATCAAAGTGCTGTGTGAAGATGAGAGCTGAGCAGGTCCCCCCCCTCTGTAAAACTCATTGCATGCTGTCAGGGACATTCATGCTAGAAATGTGAAATGTGAACATTTGTGTGTAAAGCTGCTCTCTGTATGTGGGAAGAGATCTGAAACATCATCATGCTAACAATCTACTCCAACGCTTTCAGATCATCTGCTTGAAGTGCTCTGGTATGCGTGTGTTTGCATTGTACAGGAGGTTTGAAATAAAGGTGTTCATTTGATGCGGTGATCTTCCCTCTGCTGAGACTGCGGTATTTTTAAATCAACTTAAAACAAAATTTGATGGTCTTTGTTACTATAGCTGTAATTTGCCAGAAAAGGATTGGGGTTACCATCAAGAGGGGAAGTGCACCAAATCTGGCAACTTTGCTGCGAAAGTGTATTTATGTGTGAGGGTGCATCCAGAACTCACTATCTGCAGTTGTAAGTAGTCTCCGAGGCCTGATGAGCTGTCCACTCTGACCAGCACTGCGTCCTTCTGCTGAGTGCTGAAGCCAACTGCAAGGCGGTCCGCCCTCGTGCTTGGCCTGTCATTGGGTGGCCAGGTGTACACAATCAACCCACCATCACGCCCAAATATGTACGTAGTTCCCGCTGTAGACAGAAAGATTACACTTTGTTAGAACAAGCTTACAATCTATGTAAAAATGCCACTATATAAGATTTCCACTATATAAGATATTAAATGTTCTAATGCTTTTTCCCTTATTGATATTAAAGAGCAAGCATTAGCAGGAGCACTATGCTATGAGTACTTCTTGCATAAACCAAGCAGTCAAAATGGTTTTGCCTTTTTAAGAATCAATCAATCAATCAATCAATCAATCAATCAATCAATCACGCAGACATAAGACGTATAATCATCATATGAAACTTTAAACCTAAACCAGACTTTGTGGCCTAGAGCCCAGTTGCAGAGGACAAATATATTAATCAAAGAGCAAACCAAATTTATTCCTGTTAGTTACAAACTCGATGCATGCAAGTCAGGCAACAATTCTTCATTTTTAAAAGAATTAAAAATGGCTGCTTATTAACTACATATGCTCACTACTAGACCGCACTGATTCAATACCCAGGATTTCAGCCAAGAACTGTTGATTGGATTGGATAAAAAAAAAAACTGGAAAACTTTTTAACTGGAAAAGATTGTATTTTTGTTATTATAGAGTTTTAATATAGTTATGTGTATTATATTTACAACTTTTGTGGAAAGGATTTTAACCGAACAAACAAAGCTGGGCTTTTGTTCAAGTCAGGGTTTTTTTAATATGTATTTTTTCCTCTACGTTTGAAGTCATTCAGTTAAAAACGAACATCAGATGTGAATCGCTGCTGATACATCATGATGAAGCTGACACTCAGTGTCTGTATCGTAGCATCATGCCACCTCTACTCACTGCACAACGTATAACATGGTATCACACAGGAGTCCACACAGGGCACTGCAGACTAGTTTAAGAAAGAAAAACAGCAACTCAAATAATGCCTTAAAAGTAAAATCAGTTTCAAACACAAAATTTAAATCTTAAATGCCCAGGACCTTTGATTGACTCAGTGAGTTTTTCCTCACTCACTGAACGACAAGCTGCAACATTAAGGCATTAAAATATTATTTTAAAAAAGAAATGGACTGCATTTATTTCTGCATTCTTTACCTACACCTGGCAGCACAATGGTCATTTATTGATCAGGTTTAGGAAATGTGTCTTTTGATATGTGACTAAAAGCAGAAAATATCCTTAATGTACATGTGAAGGTTTTGAGCTTTGAATTTGTTCTGACAGCCCTAGGGTGCATATTGTTTGTTACTGTAAAATGTTCTTTGTAGCCTATGTTTCTCTGTGTGTGTGTGTGTGTGTGTGTGTGTGTGCATGAATTTGTGTTTTACAGCCCATTACATTTTTACAGCCCTGAGTGTAGGAGTATCTTGATGAGTCCATCAGCGGGTCAGACAGCCCCTGCTGTTTCCTGATTGGAATAATTACAGCCCTTGTGTGACCCTCACGGTGCCGATTCCACTTGGGAACACCTGCATGCTCAAACTGGCTGTGACAAGATGTGGCCTGCTTGTACACGCATACACACACACGCATACACATACACCCACACACACACACACACACAGTGTACCTAAATCACTGAGCTGATTGAGCATCAACCATTCTAATTTGAGTTGCCCTCATACTGAACAACATACTGGACAATCAG
Source organism: Hassar affinis (assembly GCA_025674545.1). Classification (NCBI taxonomy): domain Eukaryota; kingdom Metazoa; phylum Chordata; class Actinopteri; order Siluriformes; family Doradidae; genus Hassar; species Hassar affinis. The sequence continues at coordinate 8,483,673 of JAOVYV010000053.1, forward strand.
TGTGGCCCTGCAGCCAGTGCACAGTTTTAACATGAATTTTATCTGGGAGTGGTGAGGAAACGCACACATACACACACAGATTCGGATCAGACAGCTATTTCTGCTCCGCACAAGCCATGGGCTGATGGAGCTAATTATAGTGTCACAGGCAGACAGGCCACTGAGCCTCTGATTCTCTCAATGATTCAAACAGTCAGAGAGAGACCGAGATAGTGATAGAGAGAGAGAGACAGACAGAGAGAGCAAATCAGGAAACCTGAGCATATATGGAAGAGACAGAAGGAGAGACATAGATAGAGTGATGGAGAGATGGAGATTAAAAGTAGGAGCTGCAGTTGAGCCTGATGATGTACGTTACCGTTAATGGAGCCGACCTCATTAGTCCGGCTCCTGCACGAGAGCTTTTCATCCACCGTGACTTCCATAGTAATAAGCATGTGTAAAAAAAAAATCCTGGCATGCCAGGTGCTTCAGGGCAAAAACACAGAATAAACCGTTAGTTAGACTGGAGCGGTGGGATGTGAGACGCATTTCAACTCCTCTGCAGCAGGAAGAACAGCTGTGCAGCCCAGATCTAGAGCTCTTTCTGAGCAAGAAGTGCTGTGATGCCTTGTACGGTGCTTACATCCTGCGGTAAAGTGATAGTAAGTAGTTTTTAAGGCTTAAATGCTAATATTTCCTGCGGTTCTTTACTGGTTCTCTCCAGCTCCATCACTCTTTGTGTTGTGTCTCAAGGTCTGTGTGCATTTCAATGAGACCGTTTCACACCGTGTCAGCATTCAGCCCATATCCCCAACCACAAAAACACCCTCAGGGTCTCTTGCACAGCCACACACACACACATACACACACATACACATGCATACACAAAACCACATTTTCTTCACTGAGGCCAGGAGTAGTGCTCAAACAGAAACAGCTCTCTTCATGTAAAAGGGAAAAAGGAGCTTGTTAATGAGGCTCTGGTGTCAGGATCAGCACACACACGCGCGTTTAGAGGTATTGTATTTATTTATTCATTTATTTTCCGTCTCATACTAAATCCTCCTCCAAAGCAGTGTAGAGCACACAGTGTTTAAGCATCGACACTGTAATAACCACAGTCTTATTTTTGGAGTTGGGGGATGTAAAGAGATAGCATTTCCTGTTTAAATAAGACAAATAGATCCTTCCTTATTGTAAAACTGCCAACATGGGTGGAGTAGTAGCTCAAACAGTGCCTAGCAACAACGAGAAGGATGAAAAAAAATCGTAAAACATTTTAATAATTGTTTTCATAATAATAATAATTGTTAATAATAATTATAGTAATATTTATTAATAATATGTTAATAAATAATAATAATAAATAGTTAATCATAATAACAATAATAATTGTTTTAATAATAATTTTAATTAAAAAAAATCACTATTTTACATTATGTTAGCTAACTTATCATCTTGGGCGGCACGGTGGCGCAGTGGATAGCGCTGTCGCCTCACAGCAAGAAGGACCCGGGTTCGATCCCTGGGTGGGGCGACCT